>CAKNYM010042835.1:65568-94814 GCA_932195095.1 Andricus curvator | reverse complement strand
CGAGAAACACCCAGAGCTCTCGGATTTTTCGCAAAAACGTCTGCGAAAACGTGCCGAGGACCTCCGGAAAAGGGATTATATAAGCGGAGCGCCTACACAACTGCAGCCGGAACAAGCCGGCAAGAGAGAAAGAGAGGCGACATTGAGACCAACCTCGAAGAGGCATCCAATAGAGGAAGAACGATGCTTCCAGACCCGGAGAAACATCAACATTCAGGTTTCTCCCAAGCCCAAAGATCTGACTGAACTGGATAATGAGCTTCGTGGAGATTTTTCCGGAGAATCCGACCTCTGGACTATCAATTGTAGTGTGTACAATGCAGCAACAACTTTGGCAGATGCAAACCGTAAAAAAAAACAACGGTTGATCATAAGACCAAAAGACGAATGCATCAACTTAGCACAAAGATAGGATGGGTAAGACAGTACGAGTCCTGCATTCAGTGTGTGATTGACTACATAACATCTGGCAGGACTTTCACCGCCAAGGTTTGACAGTTCGCGCGCGAAGTGCGGATCCGTCATCACACAATCAACAAGTCAAAGCTACTGACCAGATGGTATCAAGACCTTCTGGTTGAAGAAGTTTCCTTCAACCCACCAGCATTTGACCCGAATTTTCACCTCATATCTATAGTCGGAAGAGCCTATTCCGGGGTGGTTGGTGGAAGGGCACACAGTGCTCCTGCCGAAGACGGGCAACTTAGCTGACCCTAAGAATTACAGGCCAATAACTTGTCTGAACACACTATATAAGATCTTCACAGCTATCCTAAATGATAGGATTGTTCGGACAATTTGACCTGTGTAGCGAGAGATGTATGAACAACGTGGCTCAAAGAAAGGCGTAGCAGGATGTCGGGAGAACTTGCTCATCGATAGATGTGTCTGTAAAGACGCAGCATCCTATCAGCGATTTTTATCGATGGCCTGGATTGATTACCGGAAAGCTTTCGATTCAACCTCCCATATACTTATCACGTCTGTTGGAAAGCCTAAAGGTTCATCCACACATCGTGAGTTGCATAGAGACATTAATGCCGCTTTGGAAAACCAGATTTACTATCTCATCTGAAAAACATCGTGTGATAACTAACAGTATCACCTTTCAGAGAGGTGTGTTTCAGGGCGACACCATGAGCCCTCTCCTCTTTTGCCTCACATTATTGCCACTATCTCTCGCACTTCGCCATTCCGAAGGGTATCTCTGCGGCAAACCTGGAAACCGAAAGCATAAGGTCACTCATGTATTTTACATGGATGGTCTTAAAATCTATGCTAGGAAACAAGAGAAACTACATCTAGCTCTAAAAATTGTCAAAGAGTACACTCAAGAGATTGAAATGGAGTTCGGGTTAGAGAAATGCGCCAAGGTTAATTTGAAGAAAGGAAAACTTAATGGCATCACCGAATATCCTGAGCTCGTTGACCGAAGCGCTATACAACACCTTTGCGCTGGAGAAACCTATACATACCTGGGCATGCCACAGAGCCGCATTTAGGACGTGACATCTATAAAGGATACTCTCCGATGCAGATACAAACGTCCCATCCGACGGATATGGTCTTCCGAAATGTCGGCGAGGAACAAAGTATCTGCAACGAACATGCTTGCCGTCCCCGTAGTACTCTATTCATTTGGAGTAGTTCCATGGACGAAGGACGAGCTCAGATCCCTCGATATCGGGTCCCGAAAGGTTATGCACATGAACAAAAGCATGCACCTTAAGTCTTCTGTTCCACGACTTTACATCTCACGCCGTCAAGGTGGTCGCGGAATACTGAATCTTGAATGTCTTCACAACATGATTATTCTGAGTACAGCACATATGGTCGCAAATCGACAAGAACCTCTTCTTAAAATTGTCAGGAAACACGAAGAAGTGGGCAAAGGGGCGTTTTTGTACAAAGCAGCGGAGGAGGCTGCTGAAACACTCAGCCTTGACTTCAATATTAGGGGGAGTAAAATGAATCAAATCTTATCAATCTTGAATACTCACTCCTGAATACGCGGATTAAGAAAGCACAGGAGAAAAACTTTCACGAACAGCTCGTCGACAACAGAATGCACGGCATCTTCTACAGAAATGTGGAAGATCAGTCGATGTCGTATGAGCTAACGTTTGCTTTCCTTAGATCGCCCGGATTGAATTCGGGCACGAAGGGCTTCATTTTGGCATGTCAAGACGGTGACATTCCCGATGATAGCTGCAGAGCGTGTCATGCACACTCCGAGCATCTAGGACACATACTATCTAGTTGTCCAACTCATGCGGGAACGACCTACATCCAAAGGCACAATGCGGCACTAAGAGTGCTTTATTACCATCTCTGTTACTCTTATGGCATTAGCCCAAATACCTCTCCGCTAAATGCTCCTAGAGAAATAGAGTCAATTGCCGGAAATGAGAAACAAACCATGTTCGTTATCGAATTTTCGGCACCAGCTGACAAAAACGTCACAGCCAAGGAGAAAGAAAAGAAAGAGAGGTATAAAGACCTTATAAGGGAGTTGCGACGGTTGTACCCGGAATATTCTGTTAAGCTAATCGTCTTGATCATCGGCGCTCTTGGAGGTGCCAAGCCTTCACTGGTTAATAGCCTGAAAAGCATCCCTGCGTTTCAACAAAATGCTGAGACACTTGCGGGGAAAATGCAGATTGCTGTCGTCTTTGGGTCGCTCCGTGTCCTCAGGGTGCACGAGACTTTTTCCGGATCATCGTATTGAGTTCGTCGCAGACTGTAACCACCTATCTCACGGTCGTGAGACGTGGTTACAGCCGAAATTTTACCGCGATTTCGCTGGGAGCGGGTGCAATTTTTCAGATTAGCACCCGCTGCCGGCGAAATCCTGCGGTTGTCCTTAAGACAAACTTTTAACTATATATATACCATACCCGCGTGCCAAAAATATGCCAATGCACTTGCGAGATGGATGCAGAAAGCTGTCATCCTTGGGTCGCTTCGTGTCCTCAAGACACACGAAGGTTTCGCCGGCATGTCGTTGTGATTTCGTCGTTCCCTGTGACCACCCATCCCACTGTTGTGAGGCGTGGCTATAGGTGTTATTTACCGCGGTTCTACTGGGGGCTATTGACATTTTTTTTTCTAGATGGCAGTTGCTCTCAGTGGGATCCGGCGGTGGTTGTTTAACTCTTTTATATATATTAGATAATTAGGGCCTATTAAACAAAAAAAAAGTTTTACACCAAAATTATTGGAATCAGTCAATTTTTCACTTCGAATACAGATGTGATTCAAAACAGGAATAGGCCCTAATTACACCAGAGTCTCACTATTTGAACGCGCAATCGCACGCGTTATATGAATTCCTAGAATTGCTTGTCCCGGCAGTTTCTCAGGGGGCAGGGCGAGAGACGGTTGCGACTCCGCCTCTGAAGGGACGCATACACTATACTACTCAGTCAAGTAGATTGCGCAATATTATGGAAACGGTTCAGGCGGCCTTGATTGTCTACGTTTCGCTGTACGCGCTATATGAACAAGGCTATTTTCAGGCAACCCCCGAGATTGTTCATCTATCGAGACTCTAGTGTATCTAAAAAAAATGTATTTCTATTATTTACGGAGTAAAATGAGGCAATTCAATTTTGAGGCTGATTCCTGGTTTCAACGCCCTTGAAAACGAGATATTTAATACCAAGATGAAAAGTAATGTTTATGTGACTAACCCAAAGTTACAAGTTACTGCAAGAATAATAACTGAGTTGGGTTACGAGATAGTATAACAATACGAAATCCAAATTCGTTTTTCACCGTTATCTTTTGTATAAACGCGATTTTTGTTAAAGGAAGGGTGCACTACGTTTTTCGGCTCAGTTTTTGGTTGAGTTGGGTGATGTATCATTTGCAAAATTAAATCGTCAGATACGTTTCTTGGATCGTGAAAAGCATCTGTATCAATTTATCTCTTTTGTGCCTGTTGAGCTTCATCTATCTTATTTTGCTTAGTTACGTCCTTAGTACTCTCAATTTGGAATCGCTGATTTGGTCTGGAGAAGTTATGAACAGAAGTGTTCTTGGAAGAAGTAGAAAATCCTGCAATGTCACTTTTGGCATTATTACTATTGATTACCGAGGCACCTGTTAACTTTAATTTACAATTTGGCTGTGATTTAATCGGAGACACTGAAGAAGTTGTGTCGGGTGCATTTAATAACCTTTGGAAACCAAAATTCAACATTTTCTGCTTTGTATCTTCATCGCAATATTCAAAGTCATTGATTTTTACCTTCTTATGTCTTTAAGTACCACTTGGATTCTTTGGGCGTTTGCCAGGATCCATTATCGGCTGTATCATAAAAAGCCATATTTATTATACAATTTTTGTCATTTTCATAATATACATATTTTTCAGTTGATAAAAATTCAGCCGAATCAAAGATGCACACCAAATTAATAGAAATATTCTTGAAATATTCAGTTGCAGTTAAAAAAAAGTAATTATTTCATTAGTCCATAAGAAAATGCCCCACTTTTTCCGGTAAGAAGTTACGTATAGGGGCATATAGTCAGATAAAATCCCGATATTTGAGGCCCATAAAGAACCCTCTAGGTTGACAAACAAGGCACCGGGGCAGTTTTGAATTTGAGTTTCAATCCAGCCAGATCTAAAACACCACTACGTGTCTTTAAATAATTCGCCAAAATTTTGATTATATTTGTACACTCTCAACCTCTACACAGAGAAACTCCTTGTATAAAAGCTAAACCCAAGTTAAACAATGAACGGCGCAACACCGCACTCCCCATGCTCATCTATGCTGATCAGATGTTGATGTGTATGCACTGCTTGCTTGCACCATGCTTGTTCTACACATCTTTAGTTTTTAACTCAACTGGTAAAATCCGTTTTGATGCAAAAATTAAAAGTGCGGCAATTTCATTCGTTTTATAAGGGGATACATGCAACAGGTACTGTTTTAAATTCACAAAATATTTACCTTCACAAAACCAACGGCTAATTAAAAATTGCAAGATCGTTGCATAATTATCTCCTCTATACACTGTTACAATTTCAGGTATTTACTGAAATAAGTGACATTTCGAATGAACCATAAGCGCGCGTGTTATATTTTTTCATAAAACATAAAATGTACCCACTTCTGTTTACTATCGGGACGCAAGTATAATGTTACTAAATGAAGCCTAGACTGAAGTATGATTTCCCATCGAAATCCTAAAGTCGATATTTTTACCCTTGTTCACAAAAATGTAAATATCTCCGACTACGGTCAGCAAAGTGGGCCCTTTTGCGATGGACCGTCATATATAACTAATTTCTGAAGCCTGAACTTATGGATCCAAAATTCTACTAATTTCGACTTTATATTTTTCCCCTGTGTTAATAATATTCCCTTTTAGAAACTGGATCAGGAAAATTCTAATGAAGGTAAAAAACATGAGGTCATTTTCGAAAAAATAGGGTCTTAGTATAGGGTAAGAGCATAAATTCTTGGCACCCCCCCCCCCCAATTGCTGGCGCCCTTCTCTGATTTCGTAGATAATCATTTTTTCAGCATGTTTTGCCTAAATTAATTCAATTCTACTATCATTTTTACACATAAATCATATATTAATTATTCAGTGCAATGAAATATGTATCCAAAATAAAATAAATATACTTCGGTTTTTGCAATGCCAATAATAGGGCTAAGGTGCCAAGAAGTGGTGCTCTTACCCTACGCATCAGGCTTCAATTTCAGCCCTATTAGAAACCTTAAGCATTTTCGCTTTATTTGATACAAGGTTTCAGAAACAGCCTAAAAATTGGGCTTTTCACTTTTTAAACCGGTTTGTCTCAAAAACGCGAATAGATAGAATATTTTAACCTTTAGGTTCGTATTCTCCAGAAAAAAACATACTGAAATGTCCCATCAATTGATGATAAACAGAATCTTGTTACCTAGTGTAAGTGAAACCCTACTGAATCAATTAGTGAAGTTGTGTCACTGACTCCTGAAATCCTACGAATCACGAGACTGAGGCGACACATGGTAATCAAGTATAAAATGCGAATTGAATCAACATTTCGCATCAATTTTCGTTCACTGAACTTGACACATTCTCATCAAATTCTTTAATATACACTCATGCATATAATCGTACCTCACTTTTATCAATTTTTATCTATAGCATAAGCCGACAATTCTTTGTTACGAGCCTTGCGGTATGAATTAATTGAAGTTTAATTTTTAAACTCGTAACCCAAGCATCCAATGATACGTATCATTTCCAAACCTAGAATGCTCGGAATTTAAATTAAGGTAAGCGAAGAATTGATACATTTTGGATTAATAATTTTTAGATTAATAAATTTGAACATAGTTTGGCGCTAAATATAAAACGCTATCGTAAGCTAGTGAAAAAAAGAGAGTAAGCCCAGATGTAGAGTAAGAAAGAGAAAGAAAAACAACAAGCGACGTGCACCGCAAATGTAAACACAAAACTTGCATTCAAAATTAAAATAGAAATATTATTGAATTCAAGCAACCATTCATGTTGGTAAAGAATATCTTGTCAGCAAAAAGTCAGTAACTCGCGAATCGTTCGTCCTTCTTTAACGCGCTTTACTTCTCCAAGTTTTCTGTTGCGCGCTCGTCCACATTAAATTCAAATTTCCTTAATCATAAAAAATTCCCTACTCGTAAAAACGAGGATAGAATGTAGCGTTGGTACAAGAAGTGTAGAGGGATTAAAGAATTAAACTAATCTAAAAAGAAAAGTGTAATTTAGTGAGCATTGAATAAAATGAAAGGTTCAAGTGTGTAGACCCTGAAAGAAAGAAATTCATTTTCAAACCATCTTTCAATTACAAATTTAAGGAAAAGATGACAGGGACCCTAGTCATGGATTAAAAAAGAAAACGATCTCACAAAATCAAAATTGAAACTAATTAGTCTTTTGCAAATTCAAATAAAATTAATTAGGTAGCTTGGCGTTCCTCCGAGCAGACATCTGCGATAAATAGAAATCAAATAATAATTGTTGGTTCGTAACAAGTTATTCGTGGCAGCGCTGGGATCGTCCTTCGTCCTGCCATTCGGTCACGTTACTATTTACTCGGAATTTTTACATTCAAAAAATAGTTTTTTTGAAGTTCACAAAAAAATTCGGGAAAATCTAATCAACAGTGAAAATGACATGTTTGAAATTAAAAAATGATCTGTGCCTGGCCCTTGATTTTGATTTGAGTAGCAGGGTAAATTTAAATTAAATTATCCTCAGGAATCAAAATTCAAGATGCCTAAATTCACGAAAGTGCGCTTTGAGAGACTAGGCATTTATATGACAGATGGTGAGAAATTTGCCTAAAATAAAATTAATGTTAGTACTTAAAATATAATTACTTTAGCTTGATGATGAATATCGAACGTTTCGTTGTCCTCATGCACTCGTATCATTGTTCTAAAGTGTGAGCTTAAGTGCATCTAATTCAGACCTAGATAAAAGTCTGATTTGTGATTCCAAGTCGCGAGTTTCCTTGTAGAGAGAGCAAGTCTCGGATGGATGATTGTACTTGAGGTAGACCATATAATCTTCCAAGGTTGAGTGAACCGCACTATTCATAAGGACTTCTAAAGATCTCTTGGCTGAGAAGATCCGGTTGCGTACTGCTCTGCTCGTTCGCAAATCTAATAAGTACTAAGCTAGGATACGTTAACAGGGGTTTGCTGACCTTTCTGCACTCTTTTCTCGAGAGCCTTTGATCGATTTTGCAAGTCATTATATTGTCCTTGAATTTCTGTTAACAGAGATGAGAGGTTGGTAGTCTATTAATTTAGCAAGTCGAGTTTTTGTTATCAAGAAGCAATTTCGCCACACAGGCTGTCGACTCTGCAATTCTCTCAATTTCTCGTTGATAGATCCAAACATATTGAGGATGGCATGAAGTAGCCCCTTAATATATTCACATATGGCTAGTGATGGGCACTGCTCGGCCTGACTGTGGTAATACCTGACCTGACCGGTCATGTCCGGTCTTGACGGTAAAAGTTGGCAAAAAGCGGTCAGACCCAAATATCTCCATCAGGAAAGTTTTTTTTTATAGAAAAAAGTGATTTAGTTGTTAGGACATACCCTATGTTAAACTCGTGTAAAAAGTTTTTCGGTTCTAAATCTTCCAGTTATTCTCAAAGTTATGAAAATGCGAAAAAGCTGAGCATAGCAGACGACACTTTTGACAGTTTCGCGCGAGTTTCGAGGGGAATTTGGAAATTACACTTTACAAATATACAAATTACATTGAAAATCTGTTGCATTTATTAAGTAATACTTTTAAAATAATATTTAGTAATGTGCTAAGTTATTTTGAATATCATTTCAATGAATATGACACTTAAACATTAAGTTAAGTACTGTGTATCGTATAGGTTATATTCCCTAAACGAAAATGCTATTTTTTTGTCTTTAAATAAAATAAACTTGATATCTAATTATTATAAATTTAGATTTATGAGAATTTGTGTAAATAATTTATTATTTATTATTATTTATATGTGAAGAAATTCAATAAGGCAATTATCATAATTAAAAATGGGAACAATGACAATACAAATAATAACAAATAATACATTATTTACACAAATTACTCATAAATCTAAATTCATAATAATTAGATATAAATTTTATTTTATTTCAAGACAAAAAAACAGTATTTTCATTTAGGGAATATAACCTATAGGATGCACAGTACTTAACTTAATGTTTAAGTGTCACATTCATTGAAATGTTATTCAAAATAACTTAGCACGCTACTAACTATTATTTTATAAATATTACTTAATAAATGCCACAGATTTTCAAATGTAATTTGTCTATTTGTAAAGTGCCATTTTCAAATTCTCCTCGAAACTCGCGCGAAACTGACGAAAGTGCCGTCTGCTATGCTCAGATTTTTCGAATTTTTATTACGTTGAGAATAACTGGAACATTTAGAACCGAAAAACTTTTTATACAAGTTTAGCATAGGATATGTCCTAACAACTAAACCACTTTTCTCTATAAAGAAACCTTTTCTGGTTGAAATATTTGGGTCTGACCGCGTTTCACCAACATTTACCGTCATGACCGGTCAGGATTTGGTAATGACTGTGAAATACCGAGCAGCACCCATCACTACATATGGCTGTATACATCTTTGAATCGACATCAGGAGGTGGTAGTTAGTTAGTTAGTTTTGATGCGGGTGGGAAGCCCATGAAAAGCTCCCCTGGCGCTCAAGCTATAAAGCCTATTGTGCCACATCCTTACTTATTCACTCTCAGCAGTCGAATCCAGACCTCTTGGCGAAGCTCAGTATGTCGACCACTGATCGTGTTGCAATTTCCTCTGTGTCCATAAAATGGGCCCCGAGGGTCTGTTGCCTGAGCCTAGCTGATGCCGGGCACTGGCATAATACATGCAGGGATGTTTCGTCATCCCTGCCGCATTTCCTGCACTCTGTCGTGGGGTTATACCCCATTTTGTGCATATGATAGTTCAAGTGGTTGTGCCCTGTTAGGGTCCGTACCACTGTCCTTATATCTTTCTTGGGTAAACCCAGGATTTCCCTAGCTCTGCCCATCCTATAGGTATACCCCAGGATGGATTTCGCCTGACGGCAACCCTGGGCTTATTCCCAGCATTTCCGGTGTTTTGTTTGGATCCAGCTTTTAATGGCCATCCCGACACAGCAAGACGCTATTCCCAGTACCGGTTCCGGTCCTATGAATTCGCTCGCTACACCGCGTTTCGCCAACTGGTCTGCCTTTTCGTTGCCCTTGATCCCTGTGTGACCAGGGACCCATATGAGAGCCACTTTTTTTCTGCAAGTTGGTTTAATGCCTTTTTGCATTCCCAAACCAGTTCTGATGTTATTTCTGGTTTCCCTATTGCAGTTAGTGTCGCTTGGCTGTCCGAACAGATCGTAATCTGTTTGCCAGCAGCGTTTTGCTCTATTAGTATTTCAGCACAGCGAAGGACGGCCAGGACCTCCGCTTGAAAGACAGTAGCGTGTCGCCCAAGTTTGATCCCTATACCTTTCCCTCTCTTGCTGTCATAAATTCCTGCTCCTGTCCCTCCCTCTCTCCTGGGGCCATCTGTATACCAAATTTCCCCCTGGAGAAGTGGGTTACCATTTGTTTTCCACAGATCCCTGCTTGGGATGCAGACGCGGAAAGCTTTGGCGAAGTTGAAGCGTTTTGTTATTTTATCTTGCCTCATCTGTAGAATCGGCAGTACGCTGATATCACTCGGGAGTCTAGTGTGTCTAGTCCCCGGAGTCCATCTATTTGCTCTTGCCAGACGGCCCATCGCGTGTGCCGCTCTAGCGGTTATCGCAACATGTAAGGGTTCCTCACAGAGCATGAATCCTATCGCCGCTGTGGGCGCAGTCCTCATTGCTCCAGTCAAGCCCCTAAATGCTAGCGTTTGTAATCTTCGCAGCCTGTCCTGCATTCTTTTAAGTTCCACCCGTGGCCACCAGACCACGGCCGCATGTAGGAGCCTGGGTTTTAAGACAGCAGAGTAGAGCCATGCAAGCATTTTAGGCCCTAGCCCCCACGTCAACCCAAAGGCTCTCCTGCGCATCCAAAAAGTCATGACAAATTTCCTGCATTGGGTCTCCAGGTGCTTTGCCCAGTTCAGCTTGCCATCTAGGATTACTCCCATATATTTAACCGAGTCTGAACAAGTCAGCTTCCCACCACAGAATACAGGAGCGTCAACTTTCGAAACTTTATAATTTCTCGTGAAAATGACAAGATTGGTCTTTTCCGGATTTACCGAGAGCCCTGAGAAATCGCACCAGAGCTCTACGATGCGCAGCGCCGACCTTATAAGACCCATCAGCGTTTCCAGATGAGCCCTCCTGACTAGGATTACAAAGTCATCCGCGTATCCCTGAGTATAGTACCCCTCTTTATTTTCTTCGAAGCAGGCCGTCCACTACAATGCACAACATGAGGAGCGACAGGACACCCCCCTGTGGGCAACCCCGCGGAGCTATCCCCCTTACTAGGCCTTCACCCCATCTGGTTTCGAGTCTTCTTCGATGCAGCATGCTTCCTATCCAGCAAACTAGCTGGTCCGGCACGCCACATCTCAAAGCTTGTCGACAGATGACTTCTGGAGGAGTATTGCTGAAAGCACCCTCTATATCCAAGAAAGCGCCCACAGCGTACCCCTTTTGTTCCAGCTGCTGCTCCAATTTTGCCACGACAGCATGAAGCGCAGTTTCCACCGAGCAGCCTGCCTGGAAAGCATGCTGCCCTTTATGCAGCGGGGAGGCCAAGAGCACCTCATCCCTAATGTATCTCTCGACCAGCTTCTCCAGCGTCTTCAAGATAAAAGGCGTTAGGCTGATCGGTCGGAAATCTTTGGCAGCAGTGTAACCCTCCCTCCCAGGTTTGGGTATGAAGGCCACTCTGCCATCCTTCCATGCCGATGGCACGTGTTTAAGGGCTATACTTGCCCTAAATAATTTTGTCAGAGGAGGGACGACTACATCCATGCCTTTTTGTAAAAGCGCTGGATAAATGCCATCCGCCCCTGGTGATTTGAAGGGACAGAAGGACCCTACGGCTCATTCCACCTTTTTGTAATCAACGACCTTAGCGGCTAAATTCCAGTCGGCCCTTTCCACACCTTGGCCCCGGCCTTCCTCCTCTTGGTCGGTTCGGATTCGCTGAAAACCCGGGAAGTGAACTTCCATCAGGGGATCCAGCGTTGCTTCTTCATCTTTGCCAAACTCACCATTATCGAGCCTTATGAGCCCGAGGCGAGCTTCCGAATTTTTCGCCAGGATCTTGTGGAGCCTCGCTGTTTCCGGAATGTTTTTCGATTCCTCGCAGAAGCCCCTCCAATCTTCCTGCTTATACTTCCTTATGTTTTTATTGTATTCACATTGGGCCGTCTTATAGATGTCCCAGTCCGAAGGCAATTTAGTTCTATTTGCCCTATTGCACAACATTCTTGTCTTTTTACGGAGTTTCTCCAGGCGTGTGTTCCACCATTCTGCTCCCTTCCTAGACTTAATTGTGCTTGTAGGGCAATTGTTCTCATATGATGTTGTCAGAGCCCTTCGCAGAAAATCTGCGGCGTGCTCCAACTCATCAATGGTACCATAGCTTGTGGGGAATTCCGCAAGCCTCCCTTTGAGTTCCTCTTTATATGAGTCCCAAAGTGTATTGCTGGGGTTTCTGATATTAGAAACCACTGGTTTACCTAGGTTTAATCGAAACACGATGTGTTTGTGGTCCGAAAGAGACTCCTCATCGGAGACTCTCCAATCCACTATCCTGCTCCTCAGTTAGACATCTGTTCTTCAATTTTGGTAGATAAGATCTCGTTGTTAGAGACTAATCTACTGTAACTATTCTGTGATTTTTTGGAAAAGGGCATGCATTCCTTGATACACAAGATTATCTGACACAGTCTTAGATCTTGCAGTACGCCGTGAATAATGGCATAATTCACACTGAGAATGCTTTTGTAAACCCTTAAATTCCTTCGCGCATTTGTAGCAGCGAGTTTTATCTATAATCTCCCTGGATGCCATTTTTACATGCTTTTGAAACGGTTGTCAAGGTCATTTCGAAAAAAAATAATAAAAATTGCATGCCTCGAGACTCGAACCAGCGATCCCAAGTGTATAAGTCCAGAGGGCGACCACTGAGCTATGGGACTGATTGATATTCATTAACAACGGATCCTTCATGCGCAGCGCGTTGGTTATAGCTTACGAATTCGATTGAATAGGACAGCCTTTAACTGTAATCGCGCTGAAGAAATCAGGCAAATTGGAGCTTGAGTTTAAATTTCGCGAATTAAAATGAATTAGCTGACACTGAAATTAATTCGTGCTGACACATGAAAATGAATTAGGTTCCCTAAAAAATTTTCACCGTATTCGGGCGAATAGAAAATTTGAAGATTAAATTACTTATTTCCGAATTCACAAGAATTCACATCCTGCTCCAATTCAAGATTGTCGCAAAGAGAGATTCACTGAGGCTCTAGCGAATTCATCTCAGTTCGCCTCAATTAGTTTCTTTTCACTGGCTTACTTGCTTAGAGTCAAAACCCGAGAAAGGCTATATATCGGACAGGCTGCAGTTATTAATCAAAACGGGAAATGCCGAGTATTAGCTATACAAACTACCGATACCGACATTATAATCGATATTCCACCGCAGGAAATCATACCGTTTGAGTATTACTCCTTCAAAATTTCAAAAGCTCCTAGCGTGATCCATGTTGATCGGTTACTAAAGAGCCACTGCATATTCACTTAATTCTAGAAGAGCAAGAATATGTAACTCTGTAGGTTAAGGATTTCAAGGACGTCTTTCATGTAAATGGGGAGCCCCTGACTGCTACTCATTTAGTTTAGCATAGGGTGCTTACCGGCGATGACGAGATCATCAAAAGGAAGCCATATCGCGAGAAAGTTCACAACTCGACCGGTGGAGTGTACACTGATTTCAAGTGAATTCAGTGACTTTATGTGAATTAAAGTGTCTTCACGCGAGCGCCTTCAGCAAAGTTGTACACCTGACTTCACGGGTTGTTAACCCCTCGCCCTATCGTCATTCTCCACACGATACCAAAGAAATACTTGCGGCAAAGGAAAAACAGCGCAATATGGGAATTATCGGAGACTCGAAATCCCCCTATAACTGCCCCTTACTGATAATTTCGAAAAAAATGGATGTAGCGTGTAGGCTTGTCCTACAGTTGTGAATATTGAACATGTTCAGCCTTCAAAATTATACAAAATTTCTAACATTGTACAGGTAATATCACCCATTAGAAAGCCACTTCGCGCTGCAAATATCGCAGAAAGTAGAGAGAAGAAAGACCCCTTCCTATCGAACAGAGTGAGGACTTCCAGCCAATCACGGCATAGCACGCTCAACTCTTGCTTAGGTTTTAGTAGGTATTAATCGCCTGTCATGAGTTTAACCTTATTATTCTGAAGGATTCTTCCTTACTATTATAGGATGGTGATTGTGAAGTGAATTTAGTGCGGAATGAAGTGGTTGAGAATAAGCATGAAAGCTTATTTTAGTGAAAACAATATTTGTTCAAAAAACAAAATTTTATTGAATGAGAATAATAGCAGCTAGGTAATTTGTAATTGAATTAAAGGCTTTTTCTGAGACTGGTTCGCCCGTCGCTTGGTTCGCTAATGATACAGATACAAATTATTCGAAGCTATCTGTATCCACAATGATCTTTCTTTCTGCAAAGTTGGTTCACCCGCACTGTGGCTCGTAAGGTTCTGTTGTAACAGAATTGTTACCATAACGCGGGACTCGGTACGACCCTGCACGAAAGGGTAGCCGGGCCGCATACGAGACGGAACTGAATCCCCCGAGGGCACCCGAAGTCCCGAGCAACGGCCTGGCCATCTTCATCGCAGCTGTAAGTGGCAATAAAGAGTTTTACTTTTTTTATGAAAGGTCTTTCAATATGTTTCACCTTCTTCTCGGCTTTCCAATTTCCTAACTTCCCCCCTCGCCATTACACCCGTAATACCTGGCGCCCAACCTAGAAACCCACATCTTTTCTATCTTAAAATTCAAACCTGCCGAGAAAAGAAAAGGGACACAATGCAAAATCTAAACTCTCTACTTTTGACTCTTACTATCAAACTTTTTGGATTATTTTTGCATGCTATTGATTCCACATGCATTGCCATTTTAGGAATGATTTATAAATTTACAATGATTTATGTATGCTCTTGATTTATATGTGCCTCTGAACTTATATATGCTCATGATTTATGTGTGATTTTTTTTTACCTGTACATTGATTTATGTGCTATAATTTTTTATTTCTATTGTCATTCTCGATAACTCATATATGCAATGATTTATATGTGCTCTTGACCTAGGTATTGTTAGGTTTGCTACTTGAACATATACCGAAAAATCTCGCCATGTGCTCACTTGCGATATTTTAGGGAAAGTGATTTAGATTTGGTAAAAACATAAAACCAAAAACGGAAACAAATTGCAAAACATAAAATCATTTAAAATAAAGCCTAGTTTCGGAAAGCCAAACGTCTCAAACGAAAAACGGAAAAATTAAATAGTCAGAAGAAATTGAAACATAGGTTTTGAAAAATTAAACCTAAAAAAATTAGGGCAAACGATGAAACCTGAAACGAAAATTCCATCGAATTTTGATTCTCATTGAAATTTTCAAGCGTCGAACGAAACGAAACCGTTCAGGCGCGCAAACAAGTTCACACGTGCAGTGAGCAATACCCGTGAGTCGCGGCAAGGTGACGCGACGTATCTTGTAAACAAAGGTTCCTACGAAAAAAATAAACATATTTTCGAATTCTAGAATCAATTAGATATCAGATTAAAATTCTAATTGAAAATTTCAAATAAAATGGGAACTTTAAATTGAAATACCACACTAGACAAATATATATAGGGTGTCCCACAAATAATCATTCGAACCTAATTTAAAATAAATGAAACTCAGGTCGGGTAAAATTAAAAATAAAATGCCTAACCCAACGACAACGGATAAAGACCACGATAGCTTGGATTTAGAAGGTGTCACTGCACTCTCGATCCAAAATAAGGATTTAAATAATGTCGCGACGAAACGAACGATTAGAAATACGGTTTCGATCACACCCCAAAATTTGGGAGCAATCCCAAAAACTATAAATAGGTCATTAGGTCGCGGTAGAGGTTTTGCCAGGAAAAATGTAGAAACCCCAATGAGAAAAATACTAGACAAGGACAGAATAACTCCAACAACAACCACAGACCCAATAAAAAATCGAAACAGAACCTTTGACCCCATTGACAATACACTCTTTTGGGATCACGAAGATACCATTAAGCCATTGTTTTCATGGTAGGCGTGACACTACCCGATTCGGGTAGTGTTTCTAGGTGGATAATTTCTTGTAGTAAATAACTACAAGTGTGGGCTCACCACACCAACGCTGCTTAACTTCAGTGATCTGACGAGAACTGGTTATTTCAGCGTGGTATGGCCGTTTCATGAATCAAAAAAAGGAAAGATTCTTTGAAGAAAGGGGAAAAAGGGTAAAAAACTTAGAGATTAGACTAGATCCGCCGGTAAATAGCTCATTCGATCATATAAAGAAAATAATCGAACCAAATGCCAGGAAAAATAGAAATGAATCCCATAATAAATATTCAGTCCAATTCAATTTAAGGGAACAATTAAAAGATGAAAATAAACTTTCTCACAACATTACCGAAAACCACAACCAAACAAGAAGTAATAATTTAAAATTACAAAACTCAGAGGAAAGTGAACCATTAGAGGACAGAAACACATCAAATCAAAACAGACGACGTAGACTGTCGACAATAAGTAATAGGTCAAACAGACATTCTAGAATCCACACAAGTAACCCAGACACGGATAACGAACTGGAAAATAATACAAATAATCAAACAATTCCAGCAACGTTTTTCCCTTTTGGCATCATACAAACTCCATTTCAAATTATGAGCAATTGGCCAATTAAATTTCGTAATAATAAAGACGACAGTCCCGCGCATTTCTTAGACGAGTTAAAAAGATTCAAAAGGAGTTACAAAATAAATGACCGTGACATTTTAGAAAATTTAGACGCCCTACTAATTGAAGACGCAAAAGATTGGTGCGAGATAAATAAAAATTCCTGGATACATTTATCGGACTTTTTCGAAGATTTTAAAAACGCATATATAGATGAAAAATTTTCCGAGGAAATTACAAAAAATCAAAGTTTGTAACCAAAAAGGGACACAAGACATACACTCATACTTGAAAGAAATTAGAAAACTGTTCACAAAATTATACCCCAGGAAAAACCGCGAATGGGAATTACGTAGAGCGTATGAATACCTTAGAATAGAATACAAAATGTACATAAAAAGGAACGATTTTGAAACTTTTGAGGAATTAGAAGACTTAAGTAAGGAGTGGGAAACTCAGCTAGCCAAATCCAAAATTCGAGGGCAAGTTTTACAAATTACAGAACCTAAAATTGATGATAAAAACGAACAAAGCGTAATAATGATAACGGGGATAAAAATAATTCGGAGAATAATAAAGATTTAAGGGAAAATAAAAACAACCAAACGGAAACCAAAGTCAAAATAACCAGGGTAAAAAACCATACAAAAATCGATTCCCATTTTCACCATTTGTATTTCCATTTCTACCTTTTCCAAATCAATACCAACAAAATTTCAGACCTACCTTCAGACCCAGATTCCCACCTGGTTTCCAACCAAATTATCAACCTAGATTCCAGAACAATAGACAAAGATATCCATCCTACCCCTATAATCAAATGTTACCAATGTTTAATCAAATGACGTTAGATTCAAATCAAGGTCAAAGTAACCCAATGATCGAATTCCCAACAGAAAAAGCGGAAAATAGTTCAGGAAGTAATAACAAAGATAATAAACAAAATTCCCAGAAACCAAATTACGGAAACAGAAACCAAAAACGTGATAATAATTCTAATAAAGATTCCCAAGATAAAATAAATTCCGATCAAAACAAAAATCAAAATTTAAATCCGCGCACAAACATTACAACAAACAATAGTAATTGTTATCATTGCGGTTTAACAGGTCATTTCAAAAGAGAATGCCCATATTACACATACAACCAGGGAAACTGGAGGGGCGGGTATTAGAATCAAAATTATTACCAACTAATGCCGAAACGCCAGAATATTTAAATTTGGATAAAGATGAAATAACGGAAACACGTTTTCATCTAATGACAAAATTCGAAGGTAGCTTATTTCGAATTCTAGTAGATACAGGTGCCACACACTCTTATGTGGGAAAGGAATTGCTGGAAAAAATCCAGAATTCCAAAATTTCAATTTTTAAACCCGTCTCGCGAAAATTAATAGTCGCGAACGGAGAAACAGTCGACATAATTGGACAATCAGTAATTCCAATTATAATCGGGAAAAAAGTAAAACATGTAATGTTCAGGTTAGTCCCAAAATTAAACTCCGTAGGTATTTTAGGCACGGACATGTTAAAAACCCTATGGATGACTTTAAATTATCACACGGAAACCTGGTGGTTATCAGGAAGTCCCCCCACCTTCTATCATATGGAAGCTTATCCAAAATCGTTCCCTACTCCAATAATCGAAAATAAAACCGAAACTAAACCTGATACTACAACGAAAGAGAACGAAGAAGGTAAAAAGGTGAAGATTGGGAATGAACCATTAGGTAAAAAAGAGGAAAATATAAAAATAAATATTAAACCGAAATTCGGAGGTAAAATTAATTTAAAAAGTACCAGAGAGCTTAACAAAAATAGTCCAAATTCAGAAAATAGTGAAATTCCCATTGTACCCGTCAATCCTAACCAAAAACCAAAAACTCCCAAATCCCTGTAACAAATCCTACTAAGGATATTCCAAGCCTAATGAGCATTCCAACGAGTAACAAATTCCAACCCCCAGAGAGCATCCCCACCCCAGACACTAGCGACGACTCAAGTACTCAAGACTCAGACCCATTAGGCAAAACAAGAATTAAAAGGAATAATAAGAAAAATAACTCGGAAAAAATATTTTATAATAAAAAATACGAGGAAAAATATAAGGATAGTGATAGTAACCTTTGGAAAAATTAAAAATTTACTGATCAAAATAAAATAGGAAAGGAATCTTAAAAAGCAAATGAGATGAGGGAAACAGAAAATAATAGGCAATGGATTGTATACCATTAAGCCATTTCCCTTTCGGGGTAGGCGTGACACTACCCGATTCGGGTAGTGTTTCTAGGTTGATAACTTGTAGTAAATAACTACAAGTGTGGGCTCACCACACCCACGATGTGCCAACAGCGCTCAGTTTTCTCGAATGGTCACCCATCCAAGTGCTAACCGCGCCCAACGCTGCTTAACTTCAGTGATCTGACGAGAACTGGTTTTTTCAGCGTGGTATGGCTGCTAAATAAAGCAATAAGATTAAATAATATTTCGGACAATTTAGGAAAAATTGACAAACAAAAGTATGGTTCGCCAGAGTACTGCGAAGGTATTGTTGAGCTTAACGAAAGCCAACAATCCCAACTAGAAAAACTTTTAGAAAATAAAATACAAATACACCAGGGAAAAGAACATTAGACACACGTAAACGCCAAAATATTACCCACAAGCTAACCCGACAGAACGATTCAATAGGACAATTTAACAAATAATTAAAACCTATATAGAAAACGATCACTCCACATGGGACGAACACATAGACGATCTGCAATTCGCAATTAATACTAGGCAAAAATTCGTCAACACAATTCACTCCAGCGTTTTTAAATTTAGGTCGCGAACTAGAACCAATTCAGTCGCTCAGAAAAAATATAGAAAACGATAGCGAAATCGAGTTCCAAAGCGTGGACAAATGGACAGATAGACTAAGAAGGTTACAAATCATAAAAGAGGAAGTCCAGAAAAATTTAGATAAGGCAAACGAAAGACAAGCTAGTATATAAAATAGGCGACAGGGTACTAAAGGTAGTAACAAAACTATCAAATAAGGCAGACAAAAAAGCAGGTAAGCTCTACGATAAATACGAAGGTCTTTTTATAATCAAAAAGAAAATTTCCCCAACGATTTACGAATTGAAAAACCTAACTGAAAAAGCATTGGAGAATGGAATATAAATGATTTTAAATTAGAAAATGTCAGAATATTCAGACTTGAACAAAAGCAAAATGGCATTGGATCAATAGCATGGACGACACAAATGAACTCAAAAGACTATAAACAGCACTCTGAACACAACTACTGCAAAACGACTCTAACAAACAATTTGAAAGATAACAGCATTTTTACTCCTAATATAAAACAGAAGTAACAGTCTTCTTTGAGAAGAAAGAAAAAGACGATAATATAATAAGAAATACAAAAAGAAATATAAACCTTAGAAAGGCAGTACCAGCAGTGGAACGCAGAATTGAAAATTCTATAACAGGAAACAAATTGACTCTGACTTTTTGTTAATAAACTAAATTACATAGTTTTAATGGGATTTACAATTTTAATAATTAATCATAATAAATAAAGGACAATCGACTCTAAAAACAAGAAATCTCCACGACGATCGACTACACGGACGGATTTTTCGTTTTTCTTTTCATATTTGTTTCAGAAGGAAGATAACCATG
Source organism: Andricus curvator (assembly GCA_932195095.1). Lineage (NCBI taxonomy): Eukaryota > Metazoa > Arthropoda > Insecta > Hymenoptera > Cynipidae > Andricus > Andricus curvator. The sequence continues at coordinate 74,613 of CAKNYM010042835.1, read as the reverse complement.
GAGGAGGATCAGAAGCGAAAAAACAACGAGAGAAGAGGAACATAAAGCACAAAACTAGGGAAAATTGTAAAGAACTACAATATTAGTTTCGCGAAAGTTGATACTCAAATTTATTTACATACCATGTAACCTTTCTGACAACGAAACACAATTTAAATTGAGAAAAACTTTACAACCCGAGACTCCAATAGACAAATTTACTCATACTAATGAAACCAAAACATGATGATTGACTAGATTTGAAATTATGAAAGCAAACCTCCAGAGGAAAACAGCACATTTGCAAACTTTTGTTTAAATGCCTTTCTTTGAGACTATATCAGACTTGGACAATCACATTACGGACATTAAAGGTATATACCCGAACCCCCGCGGGGGAGGGGGGGGGTGTAACAGAATTGTTACAATAACGCGGGACTCGGTACGATCCTGCACGAAAGGGTTGCCGGGCCGCATACGAGAAGGAACGGAATCCCCCGAGGGGACCCGAAGTCCCGAACAACGGCACAGCAGTTACTCAGTCTCTACTCGTTCGTTCGGTCGTTAACCGTTTCCAGCTAGTGCTATTGTGTGCTCTCGCTTTCCCGCCCTGGAGCCGATCCCGAAGGAAGCTCCTGACCTCTCAACGGTGCTTCTCCGGACTATCTCCGTAACCACGGAACTTCGCACCTCTTATGGTGACTCCACACTAAGCCTATTCCGCTCCGCGCGGCGCGGCATCGCACGTGCGTTTACCTTGCGTTCTAAGTAGGAGCAACCTCCGGGTAGAGAAGTGAAAGTTACTAGGGAGAAAATATGGCCGCCACAGATTGCTGGAGCACAGTTTTAGACATGAATTCATAAAGTTGACATGTCACACTGTTGATTCAGGTTAGGGGTGAGGAGATATATTTAAATATTATCATTGTTAATTAATCAACACGGCTATTATTGTTTTCACAATTTAGAATTCGTTCAGACTGCAGATTTTGTTTTCCTTTCAATGGAAACGTCTGTAAAGAACTTAGGGAAATCCTTCCCTCAAGATATTTGATTAAAGAGCGATAATTTTCCATTTTAAACCATTTTTGTTGTGGTTTGGTTTTTTATCAGAAAATCCATTGCTAGTGACTCAGAAAAGACCGTATTTATTAGGAGACTTTGTCAGGTGACATCATTTGTTATTAATTTTAATAAAGTAATTGATTAATTAAATTAATTTTAATTTACTTTAATAAATTAAAATTATTACAGTACATTGAATTTACTTTAATAATTTTAATTAACTTTTAACCAAACAGATGAATTTTTAACTACAGTTACGATGAATGTACAACTCAAATAGTTGCATAATCAGTTAAAATAATTGATTTTCAATTTATAACAAAAAAAAACATTAAAGCCAAATACGAATTTTCTGGGGAAAGTTGAAGCAAGCATTATTAATTTTCTACCAAAAAAGATGACTTTAAAGTAAATTAAATTATTAAAGTAAATTAAATTTACTTTAATAATTTTAATTTACTTTCAACCAAAGAGATGAATTTTTAACTACATTTACGATGAATATACAACTGAAACAGTTACATAGTAGTAGTAGTAGTATACCATTAAGCCATTTCCCTTTCAGGGTAGGCGTGACACTACCCGATTCGGGTAGTGTTTCTAGGTGGATAGTTTCTTGTAGTAAATAACTACAAGTGTGGGCTCACCACACACATAATCAGTTAAAATAATTGATTTTCAATTTTAAAGAAATTTTAAAGCTAACAAACGAATTTGTCTGTAAAACAGTTGAATTTTAACCCAAAAATATGCATTTTCCACCAAATAAGAATTTTTTGGGAAAATTGGAAACAAAGAATATTGATTTACTACGGCAAAATTCAGTTGTAAAAAACTAATTTTCAATCAAATAAGAAACGACTTTTGAACAAAGTAGTTTCATTTTCAACCAAAAAGATGAACCATTATCTCAAAAAAAAAAAAATTTTTTAACTACTTACTTCAATTTTAAATTGCGAAACTACAATTTTCAAAAAAACAATGAAACTTTCAAGCAAACAGATGAATTTTAAACTACAGTTACGATGAAGCTACAACCAAAATAGTTACATAATCAGTTAAAATAATTCTTTTGCAATTTTTAAAAATGCGTTTCCAACCAAACAGATGGATTTTCAACTAAGACAGATTTATTCTTAAGCCAAAAAGAGAAATTTTCGACAAACTTATTCAACTTTCAACCAAGCGATATTTCAGCTTCACTTTTCATCGCCAGGAGTGAGGAACTAAAGACGAAAGAAATATAAATAAATACGTTCCCTGTAATATCATGCTTCCTAACACTTGGTCGTACCTAAATTTTTTCCCGTCAACACAATATAATAGGAGACTCTTCGGTTTTAATAATATAGTTCTAACCCGACTCCAACACGAAGGCACCCGAATGTCTTCGGGTTCGCGATCTCGCATCCCCCACCACCATCGCTCCGCGCCGTTCCGCGTCATGCGCGCGCTACATCGCATCGTCTCCCCTCACCCCGTCATGCTATTTCGCAACGCAACCCCACCCGCATGGTCGCATCCGGTGTACAGAAGGGGGGAGGGCTGGAGTCCTAGGGCCCTTGATACCACCAGGGCCCCTCCGCTTCTCTTTTCCCTAATACTTTTCTGCTTGTCTATAAGTATAGTCTCTCAAATAGCAATTTAAACATAGAATTATTATCATCCACGGATTTTTGCGTTTCCAATGATACATTACTTGCCCGTGAAAGTTGAGAAATTGAAGAACTTTAATTCATCGATTACTTTAAAAATGATTTTTATTTTTAAATTCGTCACAAATCAAATTTTTAACATTCATACACACATGACATGTACTTGTAATCGGGAAAAGTTTATAAGTCCCTAATTAACAAATTTTTTGAATAAAGAGAAAATTTAAAAGAGATAACAGTTTCTCTTTGTGCCTGTTTCAAGCAACGTGAATAAAAACATCAGATTCGGGATTTTGTTGATAAAAATTATTATTAACAAAAGAACGATGATTTCACAGTGGTAAAAGGGAGAAAGATTATCAGGAAGCTACCAGATAAATAATTTTTTTTTAAATCGAAAATCTTCGCTGTAAAATCGCAACTGGGACAGATCAAAGGTTATGTTGCAATTAATTTTTTATAAATCCATAATTAACAAATGATTTTAATGAAAAGAGGATCGAGAAAAGGCAAAGTTTTTGTTTTATAACTCTTTTTGAAAACACGTTAAAAACAAAAGCTATATCAAATAGCTGCATGTTTGTCTGAAACAAAAAATATAAACAAACTCGCTGTGTATCATATTTAATACAGATAAACTTAGAAAACGTAAAAAATGCATGTAATGTTGAACCGATAATCGAACCCTAATTGCCTGAGCTTATAAACTGCGCTTTTAAATTGTTTTTATTCCATCTCTTCAACTTCATTTTCTATACAGTATACTAATTTGTTAAGCATTTCCCTCGATTTCATTTGATGGCGGGGGGCTGCGTCTTAGCACTTGAGGACAGTCGGGTGTTTTTGCGTAAACTCGGGTTTTGGGGGTCGGGGTGAAGGGAGACGATGCGATGTGGCGCGCGCACAACGCGGCACGGCGCGAAACGATGGTGGTGGGGGATGTGAGATCGCATCGCACTCGAGTGCGGTCGGCTACTTCCGTGTCAACTCGTGTTGCCACGGGAGGTTGGAGGGCTTGGAGGGTGCCGTGCTGGGACCGACACGCTGGGACTCAATTTGATGGTGGGCGGCTGCGTCTTGTGGGTCGGGGTAAAGGGAGACGATACGATGTAGCGCGCGCATGATGCGGAACGGCGCGGAACGATGGTGGCGGGGGATGCGAGATCGCGAACCCGAAGACATTTGGGTGCCTTCGTGTCGAGTCGGGTTAGAACTAGATTATTAAAACCGAAGAGTTTCCTATTATATTGTGTTGACGGGAAAAAATTTAAGTACGACCAAGTGTTAGGAAACATGATATTACAGGGAACGAATTAATTAGTAGGCCTGATATATTAATGGCCAGTGAAATAGAAATGTTGAAATTCTTGTTAGTAATTTACTTGCCATATTTCTATTTCTTTCCTCTTTAGTTCCTTACTCCTGACGATGAAAAGTTAAGCTGAAATGTCGCTTGGTTGAAAGTTGAATAAGTTTGTCCAAAATTTATCTTTTTGGCTTAAGAATAAATCTGTCTTAGTTGAAAATCCATCTGTTTGGTTGGAAACGCGTTTTTAAAAATTGCAAAAGAATTATTTTAACTGATTATGTAACTATTTTAGTTGTAGATTCATCGTAACTGTAGTTTGAAATTCATCTGTTTGCTTGAAAGTTTCATTGTTTTGTTGAAAATTGTAGTTTCGCAATTGAAAATTGAAGTAAGTAGTTAAAAATTTTTTTTGTGGAGATAATGGTTCATCCTTTTGGTTGAAAATGAAACTACTTTGTTCAAAAGTCGTTTCTTATTTGATTGAAAATTAGTTTTTTACAACTGAATTTTGCCGTAGTAAATCAATATTCTTTGTTTCCAATTTTCCCAAAAAATTCTTATTTGGTGGAAAATGCATATTTTTGGGTTAAAATTCAACTGGTTTACAGGCAAATTCGTTTGTTAGCTTTAAAGTTTCTTTAAAATTGAAAATCAATTATTTTAACTGATTATGCAACTATTTGAGTTGTATATTCATCTTAAGTGTAGTTAAAAATTCATCTGATTGGTTGAAAGTTTCATTGTTTTGTTGAAAATTGTAGTTTCGCAATTGAAAATTGAAGTACGTAGTTAAAAATTCTTTTTTTGAGATAATGGTTCATCTTTTTAGTTAAAAATTAAACTAGTTTATTCAAAAGTCGTTTCTTATTTTATTGAAAATTAATTTCTGACAACTGAAAGTGTCATTTTTCCACCGTAAGTGGAAATTTTTTTCTATTCCGCCATAAAAATGCGTCTTTTTTCGTAGAAAATTATTATTCTTTTTTTCCAATTTCCCCAAAAGTTCTTATCTGGCGGAAAATGCATATTTTTGGGTTAAAAAGTCGACTGTTTTACAGAAAAATTCGTTCCTTAGCTTTAAAGTTTTTTTTAAAAATTGAAAATCAATTATTTTAACTGATTATGCAACTATTTCAGTTGTATATTCATCGTAACTGTAGTTAAAAATTCATCTGTTTGGTTGAAAGTTAATTAAAATTATTAAAGTAAATTCAATGTACTGTAATAATTTTAGTTAATTAAAGTAAATTAAAATTAATTTAATTAATCAATTATTTTATTAAAATTATAAACAAATGATGTCACCCGAGAAAGTCTCCTAATAAATACGGTCTTTTCTGAGTCACTAGCAATGGATTTTCTGATAAAAACCCAAACCACAACAAAAATGGTTTAAAATGGAAAATTATCGCTCTTTAATAAAATATTTTGAGGGAAGGATTTCCCTAAGTTCTTTACAGACGTTTCCGTTGAAATAAAAACAAAATCTGAATCAACAGTGTGACATGTCAACTTTATGAATTCATGTCTAAAACTGTGCTCCAGCAATCTGTGGCGGCCATATTTTCTCCCTAGTAACTCTCACTTCTCTACCCGGAGGTTGGTACTACTTAGAACGCAAGGCAAACGCACGTGCGGGGCCGCGCCGCGCGGAGCGGAATGGGCTTAGTGTGGAGTCACCACACTCTACGTCCCTACGCTCTTACGAGGGTGACCCGACCGCCAGTGCCACGACCTGGCCATCTTCATCGCAGCTGTAAGTGGCAATAAAGAGTTTCACTTATTTTTTATGAAAGGTCTTTCAATGTGTTTCACCTTCTTCTCGGCATTCCAATTTCCTAACTTCCCTCCTCGGCATTACACCCGTAATACTGTGGATGAGAGTAGAACTTGCTTTCTCATTTCTTATTTTTGTACATTTGTAGTTAGGTTTCCGGCAATGAAATTGAAAGCTTTCCTTGGGAATGGTTCGCCCGTCCCTTGGCTCGCCAAAGATTAATTTGCTAAGTATTTCGGAGCTATTAAAATCCAAAATATTCTTTCTTTCAGCAATGTTGGTTCGCCCGAATTATGGCTCGTAAGAATTTGTGGATGAAAGTACTACAAATGTACTTTTTTTCCAAAAATAAAGCCAAGGTGCTCAACCAAAAATCTTTTTTTTTCACCAACTACAAATGTCATGTAATTGCATTTAATTGGAAAAATGTTTGACTGTATTAATTTAGCTGAAGGTTTGCAGCACCGATTTTTCTGGCAAATGCAATGATTATCAGACTGAGTCTTGCCAGAAAAATCAAAAAATTTTCTTCCTCCAAAAATGAAATTTTTTAAATGTTAGTAACTTTATTTCAGAATCTGCACTCGAAGGAACTTTCTAAGAATCCATAATTAAAATGGAAACAAACTTGTGGCTTTTCTTTCATTTCCTTGTTTTGTGTTTCTTTTCCTTTACAAGGTTTTTATAAGTGTGGTCTTAGGATTTTGTGAAGACACCTCCGAAAAACCTTGAAATAAAAATCAATGCATTTCACCATAAAGCACGAAGTGTTACACGGATGGATCAGGAGAAAAGAAATTTAGAGTAGTCACTGACTACCGGGAGCTCAACGAAAAAGTAATCGGAGATGGTTACCCATTACTTAATATAACGGATATCTTGGACCGGTTGGGTAATGCGCCATATTTTTCAGTACTCGACCTACCCAGTGCCCAATTGAAACCCACCCCAATAATCGTGGTAAATCGGCGTTTTCTACACCGCGGGTTACTTTGAATACTCGCGAGTGCCATGAAAATCAACAATACCCCTGCAACGTTTCAAAGACTGATGGACGCGGTGCTGAAGGGTATGCATGGGACTGAAATCCTTGTGTACCTGGATGGTATCGTCCTTTATTCAGAAACCCTCGAGGAACATGACTTTAAAATTCAACATCATCTCTCCCGTCTACAAAGAGCCAATCTTAAGATTCAGCCCGATAAGTAATATTTCCTACGAACGGAGGAAGCTTATTCAGGGAACATTATTCCGGGGAAGGGAGGTAAACCAAACGCAGCTGAAATAAGGTAGACAAAGAACTTCCCATATCTTAAAAAGTTGTTGTCAGCTAGGCAATTCTTCGGACTCACGGTTTATTACGGAAGGTTCATTCAGGATTATGCCAAGACCTCAAAACCTTGAGCAGAACTTCTCAAGAAAAATGGAGGATAGAAATGGGGACCCGAGCAAGAACAAAAAGCTTTCAAACGTTACGAGAGTATCTGTGTAATAAGCCCATTCTGTACTATCCAGGTTTCTTGAAACCATTTGAACTCACAACCGTCACGACACCTCCGACTACGCCATAGGCGCAGTGTTAACGCAAAAAAAGAAGGCATGGATATGCTTATTGCTTTTAGAATTATGAATGCTTGCGAACAGCGTTATTTCAAAACAGAAAAGGAAAGCCTGGCCATTGTCTACTCTGTTACAAAGTTCCGCCCGTACTTGTAAGATCGAAAGTTTGTACTGACTTGTGAATATGAACTCGTTCATTGGATAAATTACATAACTAATCCGGGATCAAAGTGGATGCGTTGAAACCTATGCCTTAAAGATGACTAGATTACGTATGAGGATAAGAAAAGTAATTATACTTATCCAAACCCAGCGACCCAGGAAGAAATCCGGAAGCAAAATAAGCTATCCTCAACGGGAATACAATTCTGCTTGAGCCTTTTTCATGCACGACTGGTCCAATAAGTTCATACCCATATTTCGCTCGAGGCAATCCTTATTTCCGACCCTATTAATGACTATAAACCCCGAGACTAAGTCCATTCTCTTTTTTCAAGGTCACGAGACTCAGAGTAATGATAGTCCAACTCGAGACAAGGTTAACATTCTAACGCATCATCTTCACGAAACTAAGGACTCAAGGAATCATTCTGATTCATCTCAAATTAATTTGTTTCAATCGCGAGCTATTGATTTAGAGAGGCCTTACTTGGATCCCCCATCACCCGCTCTAAACAATAACTCTTCAGAGGAAAAAGAAAAATCAAAGTCAGGTACGTTAGAAACGGCCGATCCGGTAATGATCCATCAATGGACTGAACCGCTAACCTATCACCGAGATAACTCTGCTCACTTTATCTCGATAGATTGTGAGCCAACTAACTCTATATTTAAGTTGCTAGTGGCCACAAAGTGTCTAAATTCCAAGACCTTGAGGGTAATAGTGGTTGGAAGGACGCTACGTTGGGTCTAAATAACCTTTACAGAAATTTTAAAACGTAACAACCAGAACACCTGTCGATTAGTAAGTAACAGTGATTTATTAGGAATAATATCCCTAAACAAAATGGACGAATTGCTGAACGACATGCGCAGTAAAATAATTGCTAAGTATTATAATAGTCTGATTGGTGGGCATATAAAGCTATCACCAAGACATACGGACGAGTAAGAGAACGCTTCACATGGCCGGGCATGCGTGACGATATCAACGAATACATCCGAGGATGCAAGAGTTGTATAGACAAATTTTTTTCAAGGCAGGAGCACTCAAGCCAATGGTCATAAAATATACCCCGTTAGCAGTTTTTACTAAGGAATCACTCGAGACTGTGGAGAAGCCCTTTACAACGCCGAGCGAAAATAAGTACACTTCAACGATGGAAGACAATTTGAGTAAATTCTGCCTTGCAATACCAATTCCGGATTCAAAAATAAACAACAATTGCCTACGCAGCAGCAAAATAATTTATTTATCATTTCGGGGCCCCGCATTGCATTCTGACTGATGGCAATGCAAAATCTTGAAAATATTTTGGGCGTAAAACAGCTAACAACTTCATGTTGCAGACCGCTGGAATGTAGTCATATAGTCTTAAAGGACTTTATTATTAATTACGCCACTGATTACGATGACTAGAATCGGTTAATACCTTTTCCGATGTTTACTAGCTAAATAAACAGATTTGAAAAGAATCAAATCAAACCTTTCTTCGACCGTCAATTATTTTATTATTTATATATATTATATATATATATAT
>CAKNYM010042835.1:0-60568 GCA_932195095.1 Andricus curvator | reverse complement strand
TGTTTCTTACAAGATACTAATCACAGGTATTTTTATTCTTTTACTTTAAAAATTTTTTTGTAAAAAGCTTATAACTGTTGTTATTTATATATTATTTATTTAGATTCTTCGAAAAAGGCACGCAGTGATAGCCGAAACGTCAGCATGAGTAATAAACGAATTCTTTATTAATTTCGTTTGTTATTTCTTTTACTTTATTGAAGACCGTAAGACCTAAAAAATAAGACTTACGCATGTTTACTAGCTAGTTGTAGAAAACGACTATTTCAATCTTTTATGGGAAATTTTAGATGCTTGTAGTCTTAAAGACCTACAGGTTCCGAATTTATTACTTTCAAATGAATTATTTTTAAAATCACACATTTTTGGGGTTATAATATTTTAATCATTACCAGATGGACTATTTAGTCCGAAATTTTTATTGTATCTGTTTTCTGCAAATGAACGGTCAAGGTATAGAATAGACATTAGAAACTACAAAGGAAAACTTTTGTTACTTTTACGATAGCAATGTTAAAGCTTAATTTTTTCTCGCTACAGGCCAAAAAATAAACAAGCGTCAGATCATGCTACATAAAGCTACCCGGAAGTCTAAGCGAGAGTAGAGTCTATTTCAATAGCCTAAAAGTAATTCAGGTATAAGCTGATGGGTATATACTAGAAAAATACTAATCCTTGTTTGAATCTAGTCCGGAAACGGTATACAGTTGATATTTCTTTTCACGAGGGTACTTCATCTTTAGTGCTTTGAAATTATATTTTTTGGAATTGATATTCTACTGGAAAAACTAATTAGACATTACATTTTTTAAAGATTCTGAAAAGGCATTCGTTATAACTTCGAATGTCGAATCAAGATTTTTCTTATGGTATCTAGGATTTGCCAATGTGTTTGATTTGTCAACTAATCATGTATGACGCCGATATTATGATAGATAGGATGAAATTAATGGTAGTTTGAAAAACAACCTGGCCATATTGACATACGGAACCGATTAATAACAATTTTGATTTTTTCTATCACGAGACTTGAATCGAGGAAATTATTTTTTCCGTCTTTTGCCATTTCCATGGTCAATTTTTATTTACTATTACATTGGTTGAACTTTTGCAAAATATCATTAACTTTGTCTTCTGGAATGCATTAAAGAGCCCTATTAAAAAAGTACTCGAGGAAATTCTTATGCCCCATTATTCAAGAAACGTTTTCGTTGTGACTCTCTAGTGCAGCTTCACACTTCGACGAGATACAAAAATTAAAAAATATGCTTTCCCCAAGCAACCAAATTAGGCAACATTTTCATGAATTCAGAAAAATTCTCTTTGGTTCTGTAGAATTCTCTTGAGTTCGGCAGACATTATTTAAATTCAAAAGAATTCGCTTGAGTACAGAACGGTAGAATTCGCCTCCGTTCGCTTTTCCAGTAGGTTGTTACTCTGTGGTGCAGCTTCACACTTCGACGAGAAACAAAAATTAAAATCAAGGATTGTAAAAAAGTTCATGAGAATATTATATAATTCAAGAGAATTCTACTGAATCCACGAGATATTTATGAAAAATTTAAGAGAATTCTGCTGAACTTAAGATAATTTCACTGAATTCAATAGAATTCTTCAAAATTCAGTAGGATTCTGCCGAATTTAAGAGGATTGTACTGAATTCAAGATAATTATACAGAATTCAAGAGAATTTTTTGCTGAGTTCAAGAGAAATCTACTGAATTCAAGAAAATTATACCGAATTCAATAGAATTCTGCTGAATTCAAGCGAGTTTTTCTGAACTCAAGAGAATACTACTAAATTCAAGAGAATTGTACGAGTAGATTGTACGAGAGAATTGTAGACGAGACCATAATTTTTTGAGGTTATCACAATCCAAATTGTTATTTACAATGTCTCTAACTACTTCCCGGTAAGAAGGCTTGCATTGAAACGTCTCCGAAAATTTCCTGTTCAATGGTGACGTGACACTTATTGAATCCTTTTGATAACGTTTTTGTTCTCGCGTTTAGAATCCCCATAGCTGCATAGCTGGAGAAGTTATCTCTAAAACTGAATCCCTTTTTGTACCCTGTGGCGAAAATATTTTTCTGAGTACTTTTGGTACCCCAAATCGACCATGAAATAGAACATTTTTAATCTCTTTTAAATTTGCATATTTCGCTGTTCTTATTTAATTTTTTTCGAACAATAATGAGGTTAAAAGCATTTAAAAATACAGTAGTAGTCATTTTACGATGTGAAGATTGATTGCCACATAGGTGGCAGTGATGAAAACCATTTTTTTTTAAATTTGTTTATCAATATTTTATATTTTTTTAATTGATCACATTTGAATAAAGGAAGCGTTTTGAGATGAAGTGATGTATTGTTATACACACTCCTACTAGATTTGAAAAATTTTATGCTTTTGAAGCGCCTTCTAATGCAATAAACGAAAATGGTGTTTTCAATTTATATCGGGTATTGAAATGTCTAATACCTTTGAATTCAAGCCTTTTTACCACATTTAAACACATTAACAATTGTGTCTTTTTTAATTACAACAATTGTTTCAACTAAATTATTTTTTAACATTTAGAAATAAGTATCTACAAAAATATGATTTAGCAAAATGTTTTAAATAATCTTAGGCAATTTTCTTTTTCAAGATTACGAAAATAAAAACAATTGTATTATTAATCTAGACTAAATAGAGTTCTGAATCAATCTGTACCATCTGTTGCATTCTCTTACAGTTTAAAATTACTTGATAAGGACTTGATCTCAAGTCGCAACATGTTAGAAATTAATGAAATTTAATTTTGAACATCAAGAAACCGGTATAGGCCTTACAAAAATTTATTATCTTATATACCGAAAATACACATTTATTTGAAGTGCTATACACAGTAAGGTCAAATTCATATCATTTATAGAGAAGCGTAAGTGCGAGTGAGACACTATTAGATGACGCATAAGAGCGTCTCAACTCAATTATGCCTCCTTTGGTTCTGACTTTGTTTTTATAGTCTGGTGGGATGGACGTTGTAACTGAAAACACCACCTTATGACAATTAAACTAATTATTTTTTGCAACACCCGCCTCGAAATTGAGGGTCCATGCCTCTAAATGATATGCAAAAAGCTTCAATCCTATCAACTGTGCGTGAATAATAATGACGCATGCACATTTTGAAACACATCTATGTTACGAATCGACGTAATGGACCCGCATGCGCACTTTAGAGATAAGTAATTTTGCACACCGGCAAAATAAAATTATTCTTACAAATACTTTTTTTTTAAATTATACACAGATTTCATTGAAAACCAGCATACAGGATCGAAATTTTGGTGAAGAGTGTAAAAAAAATGCTAAATATTCTGCTCGGATGGTTTTTGAAAAAAATAGCTTGTGATACACGTGCGCATAGACAATTGCTACTCGGGTAATTGCACTCTCTTCGCTTCGTTCGAGCGCTAAACTCCGACTAGTGCTTCAAGCCTACGGCTTATGCTGCAAGTTTCACACTCGTCGGCAGTCTCCTATTTTGCGCACTTTTATTACAAATAGCTGTTAAGCATGATAGTAGATACCCTGAGCTATAGCGCGGCCTGTGATTGGCCGAGAGGTGTGTCCTAAAAGGTTTGGTGGGGGTAGGAGAGGGGATGCGACCTCACCTGATTGGTCGAGGGGTGTGGCCTAATTACAAAATGGCGCCCATTTGGGGGCGTGGCCTAATTACAAAATGGCGGTAATTAGTGGTGTGGCCTAATTACAAAATGGCGGTTATTCTAATTGATCGAATGAGTTATTCTAAGATGGAAAAGAGGAGGGGTCACACATGATCTCATCGAATGAATGATTCTCGGCTGAAAAAGAAGAGGGGGTCCCACCCCCTCCCTGTGCGAACCTGCGATGATTCATGAATGGACATGTTCCGTCTCGAATAGGGAGGAGGCCCCACCCCCTCCCTGTTATTCTAAGAGTAAAGGACGGTTTGCAAAAGTAGAGAATTAATTACAACGCAAATTAAATATCCTAATATTATTTTCTGTCTATCTAGGTTGGAAAAGGGGTGTTAAAATAACAACAAAGCTATAATTACTTAAAGGTATGTATAATATTCAGTTCACTAATTAAAATTTAAAATTATCCTAAACTATTTCAAGTGACAGGTAGTAAATATACACATTTTTAAATCATAATTCCATATCTGTTTTTATTGAATTTCCAACAAAATACATTTAATTATCTACCTGTAGAAGAAATAAGTTCATCCTCGTCAACAATGTATGAAATTAAGATGGTTGTCAGTCCCATGAAAACGATTTCAAAATATAATTCAAAAAATTGTTTCTCGAGTTTTGCTTCTACCTGACTTTTGAAGTATGCAAATGTAAACTTAATTTTTTGGCGGATTAATTCCTCATTCGGCGAGTTTATATTTTCAGAACTTGAATAATTTCACAATCACTTAAATGAGGAAATCTTTACATACTTCTACATTTTTCAACAATCGTTGAATTTCCGAAACATAAGAATGATTCTATTATATCATATGTTTTTGGAGTTTTGCCTAAGTAGCAGAGACAAAGGTGATACCGCTGCCTGAATTGTTCACAATTTTAATGACTGGTTGGAATTTCTTATGTGATTGAACCTCTAGTCCAATTAGAATCGTCTTGGAAAATGAATGATCAACTCCGTAAAGGGTAGGCAGAATCATTTGTCGCGTGTCTCTCTCCGTGAATTTTGTAGACACCATAACCAAGCGCTTAAGAGCAGCTTTAGTAAGTACTTGTTTAAGAGGTGATGACTTGGGTTTGATCCTTTATATGATTGGTGTTTTAGGAACAGTTTAATTAGTCTGAGCGTCAGACAACACTTCGATAGTTTGAGTTGCCGTGAACTTTGAAAATCAAAGACCGGCGAGGATTCTATCTCTACTGAATCAGTGTTAACTTGCGACACAGTGGCTCGTTTAGATATAAGAACACAACTGACTCAACGTGGTGCCATGCTTCGGTTCACGTATGTAAATATATGAGGAGTGGGGGAGTGCATTATTTGGTGGGGGGGAGAGCCTAATGTTATGAGCGTGGGAATAACCGTTTTGCTACGCATGTGAATGAAACCGGTTTTTTTAACAGGCAAACAAAGGATAGAAGTATGCGTTTCCTAGAAATCACACAAAAGAACACCTGTCTCATATAAATCATACAAAGGAATTCGTATTTCCTGGAAATTACACAAAAGAACACGTGTTTCCTATAAATCACACAAAAGAACACCTGTCTCATATAAATCATACAAAGGAATTCGTATTTCCTGGAAATTACACAAAAGAACACGTGTTTCCTATAAATCACACAAAAGAATCCCTATGTCATGTAATTTACACAAAAGAACCCCATGTTTTCCATAAATCACACAAGCATGTTTAATGGGGGTTTATTTGGTATAAACCGGTTTTTCAGGTGTGAAGGAATAAGTGGCGGTATCCGCTAGTTATCCGTTAACTGTGAAAACAGTCTCCTATTATCTGCAGGTTTATGTTTATGTATTTCATATAAACCAATTTTTCAAGTGCACAGGAGGATTCAAAATGATATAAACAGAAACATTAATCAAAACAAAAAATTGTCAAGGAAAGGCGTTACCACAAAAGCTAACTTTTTTCATCTGTCATAAAATTTTATCCTGTTTCTGTGAAAGTATTGTTCCACTTACTAGGCAAAATTCACAACTAAAAATAATTTTCAAACAAATTTCCCATTGCCATATTGTCTTAACTTACAGAAATAAAAGTTATTCAAACAATGTTGCATTTCCATTAGTTATTTTTTACTACACAGAAATATTAGTTATCGGCAGAAAGACTTTAAGAGATATTAGTTTTGAGGTAAATTTTTACCAGAGAAAAGATTTCTATTTCGTGTTTGCGTGTCAAACAAATTTTCTACACTCTCTAGAATTATTTTTCTGCGTTGACAAAAATCATTATTCGTGTAATGCATTCTTTAATTTTAATTGAAACTAAAATTTTTTTCTAATTAAAAAAAAAAATTTTGAACGCAAAATAATACAAAAACTGTTTGAAAATTGTATGCAGGGAAATAAACAAAGAATAATTCTGATCAAAAATATTTTAGTGCGTGCACTTTATCATAAAAGAAGAAATTTTCGTAGGTCGTTTATAAATCTAATAAATAAGTCTGTAATTAATCTGCAACACTGTTCTTGTACGAGGGAAACACTTTGAAAACGCAAATTTTTTTTTTGTGTCTGCTGGTTCATATGTATAGGGTGTAGATATACTGATCTTCCTATTTGAAGCAAAAACTATGTTGGCATGTGTGCACGTAATAGAGGAAGGTGCTGACAATGCTTTAACTGGTTTACTGCGGTTTATTTCGTATAAACCAGTTTTTCAGATATAAAACAGGTTTCAACATGCTGGAAATGGAAACATTAATCAAAGAAAAACAAATTTTTCAAGGGAAGGCTTTACCACAAAAGCTAATTTTTTTTCATCTGAGTAATGTTCAGAATCAATTTCTAGAAAAATGCATGCCAAAAGATTGAATATAATTGATAGAGAACACGTTTTCAAACGAAGTTCTAAAAAATAAGAAAAACTTGAATGAAATTTTCAGAAGAAACTTAAAAATAATTTTCTAAACAAATTTTGCAAGCAATTAAAAAAAAATCTTCTGTTTTTACCTAATATTTATTTATTTATTTTTTTGCATTTAAAAAAATTCTTACAAGTTTTAAATCTTTTTTGTTTGAACCGGCTATTATTACTACATTTTCCGTAGTACTAGCCCGAGCGCTATACTTGATGTTAGTATTACAGAAAATTCAGACATTAATCAAAGCAAACAAATTTTTAAGGGAAAGCTTAACACAAAAGCTAATTTTTTCATCCGAATAATGTTCTATAAAAATGTATGCCAAAATTAAATATAATTTATGGAAAAGCCGTTCCCAAACAAAATTCCTAAAAATAAAACTTCAATGAAATTTTCGAAAGAAATTTAAAAATAATTTTGTAAATAAATTTTTCAAGCAATTTAAAAAAAGATTTTTTCGATCTAATGTTTTTTTAATGTAAAAAAATTCTTACATATTTCAAATCATTTTTTCAACTGTATACCATTACGAAAGCTTAGAAAGAAGAAATTCAATAAAATTTTTAGTAGGAATTAAAAAAATATTTTCCAACAATATTTTGCAAGCAATTAAAAAAAAATCTTCTCTTCTACCTAATATTTTTTTCAAGTGTTAACAATTTAAAAATTTTTTAAATCTTTTTTCGAACCTTCTACCATTATGAAATTTTCCGTAATACTAGCCCTAGTGCTATTTACTTGACCGGTTATTTTTACAGAAAAGTTCGGGATACGAAGCTAGTCGAAGTTCAGTTTGAGCATCTTCAATTGTCTTGTATATGTTCTTCGTATAGATAGTTGCTCTTTTATGTCTATTCATTCTAATAATACATTAAAGGAAACCCCTGAAAGTATGGAAAAACACAGAGCTGTCAGTCTGGCTACGGACTCTTTCACAAGCTTTCAGTTGATATATGTGAAGATGAAGCGTCATCAATAGTCTTGTGTATGTGTGGGTGTATACGTGTTCATGTTATTGTTCTTCCATGGATGGCTCTTTGCCTGTATTTATCCTTATAATTCTTTAAGAAACCATTACAACCAAATACCAGAAAACTACGAGAAATGTTCAAACTCTCTTTCAAAAGTGCATCCATTGAGAATACGCATCTAAAGAAACGGATTTTATGAAACATAAATTTCTCATATTTTCAGAATTTCGATTTTGACATTCGTTGTCAAGGAGATTTCGTTTATTCCATGTTTGGAAACAAATTCTGTAGACAGCCAACTTTCCACCGTCTATCTTTTTAAACTCACAAGAATTATTTCATTAATTTGAGCTTTGGTTTGCTTCAACTTTAGAAACGAAAAGTTAAATTTATTCAAAAATTACCGGTATAATATACCTATAAACTCATAACTTAACAAACAACTTCATTGAAAATCGTATGTGCAGATTCGACAGATTTCCCTCATTGAAGCGCAAGTGTGGAGAAACATGTATCAAGAGTGTCAAAAAACTAGTGTGGCACAGTTTTTGCCTCACTTTCAGAAAATTACCAATTGTTCTGCGTTTTCTTTTTTTTTTACCTTTTTTTTTGAGAATTTCTGACAATCTTCTAACATTTCTCCTTTTCCAACTCAAAAATATTTTCAAGAATATTTCAACTATTATCCCTTTTCCAACTGGTAAAAATAAGGATGAGGCAGATGGGGACCATGAGCGTTTGCTCATGGTCGAGACCATTTTTCCATCCTATAATGTTGGAACATGGATAATAGTTGAAATATTCTTGAAAATATTTTTGATTCGGAAAAGGAGAAATGTTAAAAAACTCTCAGAAATTCTAAAAAAATAAAAAGAAAACGCAGAAAAATTGGTAATTTCCTGAAAGTGAGGCAAAAACTGTGCCACACTACTTTTTCGACACTCTTGATACATGTTTCTCCACACTTGCACTTCAATGAGGGAAATCTGTCTAATCTGCACATACGCTTTTCAATGAAGTTGTATGTTAGGTTATGAGTTTATAGGTATATTATACGGTTAATTTTTGAATAAATTTAACTTTTCGTTTCTAAAGTTAAAGCAAACCCAAGTTAAAATTAATGAAATAATTCTTGTGAGTCAGGGGCGGTGAACGCAATGGGAAGTAGACGGCCGCGTACTATTATGATTATATTTATTTCCCGGACCAATTGTACGCGCGCTGCTGTCGTCAGCGGGTAAACGGGGCAATGGGAAGGTTGACTTTTAAAAACTGCGGCGCGAACCATGACATAAGCCAAAATAACCTGAAAAACTTATTTCCACTCATTTTTCAGCGAATTTTCAGCGAGTTGCAGCGAGTTTTATGTGTAGTGATTTGGATTTTACATAGGCGACAAGGTAAATTAAAAATTTTATATATTGATTAAAACAAGTATTTTATGCATTTAAAAGTAATGTTATCTGCTGTCCATTACAAACGTTGTTAATAATTACTTTCAATTAATTATACACTCAATGTTTCAGCTTTAGCGAAGGATGAAAGACCTCGAAGAGTTTCAATGAAGCCACCCACCCGGGAGAATCGGGAGAAATTTACACCGGGATAAAACCAAGAGAGAAATATCACACCGGAAGATGTTAAATTTTTGGTTGAAGATTTAGACAAATAAACAATTTCAAATTGAAAAATATTTGATTGAAAACTTTCAGGAATGAATAATTTCAGTAATTTTGAATTGTTACAATTTTAGAGTTATCAATTTACATGTTGAAAGCCTCATTTTTAATTTTTCCTTTTCATAGGTTTTGATTTTGCAATTGAATTTGTTCGCCAAACATTGAATCACTACAAAATTAAAAAATAGATATTGTTATCTAAGTAATTATCAAGAATGCTTTGAATTGAAAAAAGTTTCATTGTAAATTTTTGATGCTGAAGATTCATCAAATCAATAACAATTCCTGAGATTTTGAATTGTACCATTTAGAAGACTTGAATTTTAATATTGCAATTTAAAATTAGAAAGTGACATTTTAATTTGAAATTGCGGAATTTGGCAAGCAGCAAATTTCAAATACCAATACGAAAATGATAAATACTAAAAAATTTCTATTTTAACGTTCTTATATTAATTTTTTTCTCAATTTTGAAGACTAATTGTAAACTGTTCAATATTATATTATGGATAAGGACGTGAAGTGATTAAATATCGAATTCTTAATTTGTATACCTATAATTAAAAATTTTTCATTTTACAAGCATTGCAAAAGAATTGAATTATGAATACTGCATTTTTCAATGGTCATATTTGGAAAGTCTGGAATTTCTGATTGTTGAAATTGAAAATTGTCCAATTGAGAAGGCTTGAATGTCAAATAGCTCAAGTTTGAGTAAACATTTTTTTGTCTTAAATGTTTGCACCAAAATCATTCAGGTTCGAATAATTAAAATTTTTCAAGTTTAAACTTTCCAAGCTAAGATGAGAATTTCTTATTCAGAAGTTCAAAATTTGATTTTGATCAATAATTCCGATGGCTTCAACTATTTAAAATTTAGTTTTAGTATGCAAATTTTAATCCTCTGTTATCAGTAATTTTAAATTTTTACAATTTTAGAGTTCTCAATGTACATGTTCAAAGTTGCATTTTTAATTTTTCCATTTCGTAGGTTTTGATTTTGCAATTGAAATTGAATGGGGTAAATTTTTTAAAGTATAATTAGCAATTTAAAAATTATTAATTTTTAAGCGATTTAAATATACTTCAAATAATTGAAATTGTAAATGGTTTGAGCATACAAAAGTTTTAATATCAAAATTTTCTGTGATTAACAATTTTTTCATTTTTAAATGAAGTTCGCATTCGCTTAAGTTTCAATGCTCTAGAGTAGAAATTTTTCTAATTTTTATTGTTCGCCATTTATAATTACTATTTATTTTTATAGTTTTCTATACAATAATTCAATTCATTTTTTGATTTTAGAAAAATTGGTCTAATCAGCCTAAATGTTAAATTATAATTTTGTTATGTAATAACAATTAAAAATTTTAGAATAATCAGCAGCTTTGACTTTGAAAGATACAATAATTTAGTTTTCAATATTAAATTGTCAAATCTTAATAGCTTTGAATTTAAAATTATTCAAATTCAAAATTTTGCAATTTTTAATTTCCAGAACTCTCGAATCTTAAAATATCAAATTTTGAACGTTTTGACATTCTCTATTTTCGAAATTTTAATCTAAAATTATGCAATTTCGTGATTCTTCAATTAAAAATAAAATTGTTTAATTTTTAGCGCCTGTAACATGTAACTAAGTTGTGTAACAAAGATGCTTCGAATTTTAAATCTCAGTTCACTTGTCATAAGAATCTGAGTCTCAGTGTCTAACATTTATCTCGATATTGTAATATAAACTCTACAGTTTAAATTTGTGGTATCAGAAAAGGAAAACCCTTATTTGAGAATGCGTGTACATTTATACAAAATTCGTTAGTATATACCACAGACGTATGCAATATCATGCAATTATAATGTACAAACTAGGACTGCACAAACAGTTTATGAATAAAAATATACAATGCTAATTAACACATTTTGCAGATTTTCTTCTCTGTATTTCTATACGAAAGAATTAGTGAAAAATTATGAAAATATGATTCGAAAGACATTAAAAAATGTTACTTCTTCGTCATCAGTCTCATATTCTTCAAATTTTGCATTAAGTCTTTCATTTTCCTTAAATTATAATAAAATGTATACAACACATGCACATAACTAGATATAGATATACGTGCACTAAGATATGCACAGGCGATTTAGTTCCAAGACCAATTGTACGCGGCGCTAGCTCTGGGTATCCATTGCCGCTTACTTCCCATTGCGTTGACCGCCTCTGTTGTGAGTTTAGAAAGATAGACGGTGGAAAGTTGGCTGTCTACAGCATTTGTTTCCAAACATGGAATAAACGAAATCTCCTTGACAACGAATGTCAAAATCGAAATTCTGAAAATATGAGAAATTGATGTTTCATAAAATCCGTTTTTTTAGATGCGTATTCTGAATGGATGCACTTTTGAAAGAGAGTTTGAATATTTCTCGTAGTTTTCTGGTATTTGGTTGGAATGGTTTCTTAAGGAATTATAAGGATAAATACAGGCAAAGAGCCATCCATGGAAGAACAATAACATGAACACGTATACACCCACACATAAACAAGACTATTGATGACGCTTCATCTTCACATATATCAACTGAAAGCTTGTGAAAGAGTCCGTAGCCAGACTGACAGCTCTGTGTTTTTCCATACTTTCAGGGGTTTCATTTAATGTATTATTAGAATGAATAGACATAAAAGAGCAACTATTTATACGAAGAACATATACAAGACAATTGAAGATGCTCAAACTGAACTTCGACTAGCTGAAAGCGTATGGAAGTGTCTAAACTATCGGACCCCTCTGTTCCTTCATACTTCAATGGTTCTTCTTTAAAAATAAATAGCAAGACATTCTTAAATTCTCCCGGAATCAGTGCATTGTGTTCTTCTGTCATTTCTCAGATAAAAAATCGTAACAAATGTTTATCTCCTAAGGTGAAGTAAGTTAAATTTTTGATAAGTTTGGATAGGAATTTTAATTGAATTCATCTTATCTTTAGAACAGTCAAACTTTTTAAAAATTTTCTGACCATTACAAAGCACTTCAGTGAAACTATATTCTCAATTTAAAAAATGTGCGTACATTAGAAGTCCGATAAGTTTCTCTTTTCGGGGCTGTAGGAGCGGAAAATTCCAAGAATTGCGGACTTATCGGATGCCCCCTCTAGTAGCACGATATTAGGTACGCGCATGCGTGAGAATGATGCGCAAATCGTAAGCAAAATAGCACACGTAGTGGGAGAACCCCAATTAGTGTGCGTGCCATGCGTGTGATGACGTTTTAAGGGGAGTGTACACTTATCGGACGGCAACTTATCGGACTTCTACTGTACTTGCAGAACAAACGAAGATCAGAATATGACATGTTTTTCGCAGTACAACTTACCACGTTATCTGTTATTAACGTGATGAATATCGTGAGAAGACTTTTGAAAGTTACCAAAAGTTGCCATGAATTTCCTAAATATCCGGGAAATTTTGGTCTATTCATTTATATGTATGGTCACTTTTAGTAACTTTTTTATGCTCATTCAGATTCAGCAGGGCCGAAATAGGAATCGAAAAACAGCCCAGGAAAATGGTTAAAAAAAATTATTGAGAATCGGGAAGCAGCCCAATCCTGCTTTCCGAAATCCTACCTTAGCAAATCGTGCCAGAGGCTCAGTGAAGCTGAACTCTCGGATTCAATAACTCGCACGACACTCGAAACGAGCAATCAATGGAAATTTGCAAAGTCGGAAATTTTATTTATTTGTTTATATAGACTCATATGACTTAGTAAGACTGAACTTTTTTATATTTACATTTTTTTGTATCCGAAGATTAGTTTTAATAATAAAAATTACCCTGAAATTTTTTTCCCGAAAAGCAATAAGTCATTACAATATAAATCGTCATAGCATTGTAAAATATTATTGAAACTGTTTGAAATTTGATACACATACAAAGTATATCCTTGGTATGCCTGAAAAGCAATACAAAAGTTGAGAATGACCTTTTGTTTAATAATATTCAATTGCAAATCAAGGCCTGTCGTTAATCACATTTTTCTAGTTTCGCCAACAAACAATTTCGAGGGAACTTCAAATTTAAACCCACTATTAGCGAGAAAGTTGTTCTCTATAGTTGAGAGAAGATTTATAGAAAGTTTTTGATAAATTGATTGAAAATTGCCGGAAATATTTACTTTGTGACATACTACACGGAAAATAATTTTGGACGATCGCTGTACTTATACATACCGCTGCTGAGTTAAACACACGAGCGCCAGCGCGCCCAATGTTCAAGACATCTACTCTCTTATATTGGGAACGCTGCGATCCGACAGAGGGGCGAATGACGCGCCAAACTTTTGGGACAACAACACACCCAGAACTCAGTGAGACGGTTGCGTTATTTTCTGGAAACGATAACTATAGATATAATAGGAAAACTCCAATTCCGTGAAAACTTTCGATTTTAATAGGGTCTCTCTTTTTAATTCCGAGCACGGAAATGTAGAAGTCAGCTCGACTACTGTAGCACGTTTACGTTCTTTCGTTTGGGACAACAGTGTTCCCAGATATAAGAGAGGAACGTTGTATCACAGAGGTTGGCAGCGAGGGGAAATTTCTCGAGTCCAGCTCTTTTAACACGTGTGGATGGGTCGGTTCGTCTCTCCCACCAAGAGTCTCTACTCCACTCTAAGAGTGCAGGGTGGTGGTAAATTCTATTCTATGACGTCAGAATTTGCCACCACCCCGAACTCTTAGAGTAGAGTAGAGAGTCTTGGTGGGATACACGAAGCGTGCCATCCACACGTGTTAAAAGAGCTGGAGTCGAGAAATTTCCCCTCGCTGCCGACCTCTGTTGTATCACATTTTAAGGCAACGCTGCACGAAAAATGTCGCTGCTGTCGCGTTAAAGTCGTAGTTGTGTTGCCCTACTACACCGAAAACAACAGCTGTCATAAATTTCTTTCCGTGTATGTGGCGCCGTAACGATTACAGAGTTAACACTGAGCCTCCTCAGGCAGCGAGCCCTCTGTTAGGCTTTCGTTGAGCGTCGTGTACTGTTTTTCAAAGTACATATTTCCAATAATTTTTAATGAATGTATCTAAAACTTTCCAGAAATCTTCTTTCTACTATATAGAACAACTTTCTCGCTAGAAGCTGTTTCAAATGTGAAATTCCCTCGATACTTTTTGTCCACAAAACTATAAAAACCTGATTATCGACCTGCTTGAATGTTCAATTGAATATTATTAAACATAAGGTCATTTTAAACTTTTTTATTAGTTTTGTCGGCATCCCTAGAGTATACTTCACATCTATACGAAATTTCAAACAGTTTCAATGATATTTGGCTGAGTTATGACGATTTATGTTTTAATCACTTATTGATTTTCAGCAATTTTTTTTTCCTAATTTTTATTCTTAAAAATAACGATCAGACAAAAAGAAAATTGAAAATAGAATAGAAAGCTTAGTCGTTATTTCAGTGGAATGATTGCTCTGGAAATTGGGGGTCTTATAGGAAAAAATCTCAGCTTTCTTTTAAAACTATTTTGAAGAAAAAAAAGTGCCCAAATTTGGAAAAATTCAAATTTATTTTTGATTTTCAAAAATTCGGGTTAATTTTGACTTTTTTTGAAAATCGTTATGACCACCAGAAAGTTTGTGAAAAAATCTATCGAAAATATCTGAAGTGAAATTTTGTTTAAGGTAATAGGACAAAAGTTACAAACGTTTGAATGTAAGGCTTTGCTTAAAAAACCCAAAAATTGTACCCCCTCCACTTTGATAAATAATTATCAAACGGAATTAATTTTTGGTGTGAGGAGTACTATCTAATAGGACTACAATTGGGCTAATTTTTAGCCCGATCGGCCAACTTTCATTTTCGAGGTGGGTACACTTCAGACATTTATGCCCCATAAGTGTGAGGCTGTCTGAATGAAAGAAGACACATTTATTTTCGTTGTGTTTTTAGCATTGAGTGACGTAGTCTGCTAGTATCGATAGACTGATATATTACTTTTCTTGCATGTATATACACAAGTATACCAAAATATAATTTGTGAAGTGGGGAAGCTGGTTGACCTAAATTACAAGACTTATGAAATAATTAGTTTCTAAATTATTCTGACACTTGAAATACATTAATATGAAAGTTTGAAGTGTAATTTTTACGGATTGAACAAGAAAAAACCGTTAAAAAATTACAAAGAAAAATAACATGCAAAGTTTTTTCGTTTTAATATTTCAAAAGTTATTGAAAATTTTTTAAATTATTTTTCATAATATTTTTGATTATTAGAAAATGAAATATAAGAAAAGATGGCATTGATTAGTATCCCGAAATTTTCCATAAAAATAACCGGTCAAGTATGTAGCACTAGGGCTAGTATTACGGAAAATTTCATAATGGTAGAAAGTTCGAAAAAAGATATAAAAAATTTTTAAATTGTTAACACTTGAAAAAAATATTAGGTAGAAGAGAAGATTTTTTTTAATTGCTTGCAAAATATTCTTAGAAAATATTGTTTTAATTTCTACTAAAAATTTTATTGAATTTTCTCTTATTTTTTGGAGTTTTCTTTATTTTTAATTTTTTGGCATAAGTTTTCATAGAAATTTATTATGAATATTATTCGGATTAAAAAATTAGCTTTCGTAATGGTATACAGTTGAAAAAAAGATTTAAAAAATGCACGAATATTTTTACATTAAAAAAAACATTAGGTAAAAATCGAAAAAATCTTTTTTTAAATTGTTTGAAAAATTTATTTACAAAATTATTTTTAAATTTCTTTCAAAAATTTCATTGAAGTTTTATTTTTAGGAATTTTGTTTGGAAACAGGGATTCCATAAATTATATTTAATTTTTGGCATACATTTTTATAGAACATTATTCGGATGGAAAAAATTAGCTTTTGTGGTAAGCTTTCCCTTAAAAATTTGTTTGCTTTGATTAATGTCTGAATTTTCTGTAATACTAACATCAAGTATAGCTCTCGGGCTAGTATGACGGAAAATGTAGTAGTGGTAGCCGATTCAAACAAAAAAGATTTAAAATATGTAAGAATTTTCTTAAATGAAAAAAAAAAAATAATAAATAAATATTAGGTAAAAACAGAAGATTTTTTTTGAATTGCTTGCAAAATTTGTTTAGAAAATTATTTTTAAATTTCTTCTGAAAATTTCATTAAAGTTTGTCTTATTTTTTAGAACTTCGTTTGAAAACGGGTTCTCTCTAAATTATATTCAATCTTTTGGCATGCAGTTTTCTAGAAATTGATTCTAAACATTACTCAGATGAAAAAAAAATTAGCTTTTGTGGTAAAGGCTTCCCTTGAAAAATTTGTTTTTCTTTGATTAATGTTTAAATTTCCAGCATGTTGAAACCTGTTTTATACCGGAAAAACCGGTTTATACGAAATAAACCGGAGTAAACCGGTTCAAGCATTTTCAGCACCATCCTCTATTACGTGCACACATGCCAATATAGTTTTCGCTTCAAATAGGAAGATAAGTATATCTACACCCTATACATATGAACCAGCAGACACAAAAAATAATTTTCATTTTCAAAGTCTTTCCCCCGTACAAGAACAGTGTTGCAGATTAATTACAGACTTATTTATTAGATTTATAAACGACCTAGGAAACTTTCTCCTTTTATGATAAAGTGCTCGCACTAAAATATTTTTGATCAGAATTATTCTTTGTTTATTTCCCTGCATACAATTTTCAAACATTTTTTGTATTATTCTGCGTTCAAAATTTTTTTTATTTAGAAAAATTTTTTAGTTTTAATTAAAATTAAAGAATGCATTACACGAATAATTATTTTTGTCAACGCAGAAAAATAATTCTAGAGAGTGTAGAAAATTTGTTTGACACGCAAAAGCGAAATAGAAATCGTTTCTCTGGTAAAAATTTACCTCAAAACTAATATTTCTGTAAAGTCTTTCTGTCGATAACTAATATTTCTGTGTAGTAAAAAATAACTAATGGAAATGCAACATTGTTTGAATAACTTTTATTTCTGTAAGTTAAGACAATATGGCAATGAGAAATTTGTTTGGAAATTATTTTCAGTTGTGAATTTTGCCTAGGCAGTGTGTTGAGTATAAGGTTACATTTTTTTATTTTCTTGAAATAACGTAAAGATAGAAGCTTCAAGATACACCCCAGAGGTCTGATGAAGCCCCTTCTCCTCAGTTTGGGTCCTTCGCCTCCCTCCAAACATCTGCAAAGTTTCCTTGCGTAAAACGATGCTAATCTGCGAGAGTAGAGTTCAGTTGCCGCTTACCTACCGACCGTAATGACGTGTAACCTTGTAAGACCTAAAAACACGCTTAATTTTATCGGTAGTGATTTGTGTAAAACCTTTTGTCAACCTGCATTATTTATAAACTTTAAAGCCCACTGTTCTGAATAAATGTGTAAATATCAATTAATTGGTGTTTATCTCAATTGAATTACCCGATCTGCGACTCGCATGATCCGCGTCTAGTGCTATTCCTTAAGTGAATTGCTCAAATAATAAACTAATAACAAAATTTATTGTTACAATTAAACATGGTCCTTCGAGCCGGATCAGCCGCGATCGGAGTGAAGTTTAGTGAATAATTGGATAAACAAATTTAAATAAAAGGCAGAAGACCACATTTTCCAGTATTAATATTGGAGCAAGCGTCTCATTAAAGAAGCCAAGCTTAGGAAGATTTCTACCTCTAGTGTCCAATTAATAAAGTGAACTTCAAGGTGTGTTTCAGAACCTAAAGTGATGGGATTATTATAAAATCAGTGTATTCAAGTGTGAGTGAAATTACAAGAAAAACCTAGAAACATGTCGGCGTCATTTTGGCTCAAACTGACGCTCATCAAGTAGCGTATCCCCACTCGACGCCTTCACGGAGGCCCATCAGCCGTTGTGCTCTCCCCACTTGAATAGTCATCACTTCCCCACTTTGCCCTTCTGATGCAAGGACTTGGTTCTCCACCTACCGGTCTCTTCGTATTCCCACCACTGCAATATCACCTCCTCTTACTTAACCGAGCGGGAGTAACTATTCGGAAAATTGAGCTTTAAAACGCAAAAAAATGGATCAGCTTATTGAAAAGCAAAATACACTGCTGGGAATGGTTGAACGAGCTCTTCCAACTTTTCTGAGACTGAACATCGAGACAGTCACATTAGAGATAACCCAAGGACGACTCAGTTTGCTGGAGAAGAATTGGAGCGAGTGCACAAACCTGGATTCGAGAATAAACGCTACTGCTGCTGCTGAAGAAGTAGATAAGTCTCTTATTCCATACTTCAAGGAGAACGTTTTTATAAAAGGAGAAGATAAGTATTTTCAAGCCTATGATCATTTTGTACAGACTATAGCACGTTTCACACCTGTTTCCATGAATGTTGACCCGCGACCTAATACGCCACAATCGGTTTCACGCGTAAGTTCTGAGCACACAATAAGACTTCCAGCGATAGAGTTACCCCAGTTTTCAGGAGATTATTTCGAATGGCAACAATTTCACGATATTTTCTCCTCAATAATTGACAGTCGCGAAAATCTGACTAAGTCTCAAAAACTTAATTATTTAAAATCTCGTTTAACTGATGAAGCAGCTCAGCTTATTAAACACCTTGCAACTACTGATGCAAATTATGACAGCGCTTGGGAAAATCTAAAACAACGCTATGAAAATAAACGTGCTATAGTCTCGTCTCTTTTGCATTCTTTTATTTCAATTCCCACTTCTGCTAATGAGTCAGTTCAGGAGTTAAAGCGAATTCGTGATACCACAAATGAATCTAGTTTAGCTTTGGCAAAATTGAACCGTCCTGTTGAGCATTGGGATGATATTATTGTATTTTTAGTTACTATGAAATTGAGTAAGCAAACCATAGCAGAGTGGGAAAAATCGTTAGGTGATAAACGGGAATACCCTATTTACGAAGAACTTCATTCTTTTCTGTCTACGCGAATAAGAGCCCTAGAAGCAGTTCAGATGTCGCGAGATGTATTTAATCATTCTCCAAAAAATAATAATGATAACAAATCACAACGATTATTCACTAAGGCTCACCACGCAAACTCTACCGCGACAAAATGTCCATTATGCAGTCAAAATCATGTTTTAGCACAATGTCATCAGTTCAAGCCTCAACCCGTAACCAGAAGGCAGGAAATTGCTCGTGAATATAGATGTTGTTATAATTGTCTGAAACCTGGGCATATAGCGCGAAATTGTAATAACAAAACTTGCGCTCAACGTAAGCGATGTCACCATACTCTATTGCATAACGAGCAATTTTCTTCCTCCGCCCTCGCTCTCGCGTCAAATGCTCCACAATCGTCTGAGGTGTCCAATAGATTTGAAGCTCCTGATAGTGGGCAAAGGCCTGAAAGCTTGTCAGATCCAAGAAATTCAAATAGTTTAAATAATTATTCAAAAACTCAAGCCAATCATGTTAGTTGTCAGCCGACATTATTAGCCACCGCAAAGGTATTAGTGCGAGCGAGGAACGGGCGTGAATTACGGTTGAGGGTTTTCTTAGATCAGGGCTCGCAATCTACTTTTGTAAGCGAATCCGTAGCGCAATTACTTCGCGCTAAACGGCTTCCGGTCATGACGGAAGTTTCGGGCATGGGAGACATCTCACTCGGGGTGGCACGATCTCGGGTCGAATTATTGATTTCACCGTTAGACAGAAGTGATGATTCGGTCCCTATTTCTGCTCTAGTTCTGTCGCGTCTCACGTCATATTCTCCCCCGCAATTTCCTTGTGCGTCACAATGGAAGAATCTTAAGGACCTGGAACTTGCTGACCCTCAGTTCCTTAAAAACGAGCCGATTGATCTTGTCATCGGTGCTGATTACTATGGCGCTTTTCTCTTAGATCGTGTGCGCAAGGGTTCCATCAACGCGCCAATTGCACAGCACACGGTGTTCGGGTGGATTATTTCAGGCCCTATAAACAGCAAACCTCTAGCGCAAACCTTTACCGTAACCACATCGCAACACTGCTTCACATTAGAAAATCTCCAGTCAGATCTGCGACGATTCTGGGAACTGGAAGAGATTCCTGAGAAACCTATTGTCACTGAAAGTGAACAAGCCTGCCAAGATAACTATCGAAATACTCACTGTCGAACCGTAGATGGAAGATACGTAGTAAGCCTCCCTTTCCAGGAACCAAAACAAAATTCCCTAGGCGAATCCTTGAAATTTGCCACTAAAATGTTTGACAGGATAAAAAAACGCCTCGGTCATAATCCGGCGCTTGAGGAAGATTATAGAGCGTTCCTAAAGGAATACGAAGAACTAGGTCATATGCGTGAAGTATCAAGTGTTGTCGAAACCGACCCTAGTTCCATACCTCCCGTTCATCTACCTCATCACCCAGTAGTTCGTGAATCTAGCACTACCACGCGGGTTCGCGTAGTTTTGAATGCTTCGCATCCAACCTCTTCGGAAATCTCCCTTAATGACACTCTATTAATAGGGCCTAAATTACAGACCGATATCTCGTCTCATATTCTACGCTGATCCCTCCTCCGATATGTGTACACGGCAGATATCAGCAAGATGTTTCGTCAAATTCTTCTTGATCCGAAGGACGTTGATTTTAAACGGATAGTTTGTAGGCTTGAACCTTCACAAGATCTGAAACATTTCCAACTGTTAACTGTAACTTATGGCACTGCTTCGGCTCCCTATCTCGTTAATCGTGTTTTAAAACAGTTAGCTGAGGACGAGGGGTCTAAATATCCCATCGGAAAAGCAATTTTAGAAGGAGATTTTTATGTTGATGACACTTTATTCGGTGGTGATACTAAAGAAGCAGCGCTTCAAGCAAGATCTGAACTGATTCAGCTTTTAAGAAGTGGAGGCTTCACGCTTAGTAAGTGGTCAACTAATGATCCCTCCCTTTTACGAGACTGTCAACAGCCTTTGACCGATCAAAAAGTGAATCTAACTCAATCTGATAAGGCGAGTCGAGCCGTTCTCGTTCTTCACTGGGATCCTGTTCCGGACAATTTTCGCTTTTATACTCAGCTGGAAGAGACACTCCCTATTACTAAGCGGGTGGTATTGTCTCTCATTTTTCGTCTTTTTGATCCACTGGGTTGGGTTACCCTAGTGATTGTGGTTGCTAAACTCCTAATTCAAGAGCTCTGGCTGAGAAAGCTCGATTGGGACGAACCACTGCAAGCTGAACTAAAGGACAAATGGGTAAGTTACTATTCAGACTTGCCTCATATTCAAGATCTGCGCATTCAGCGTTGGACTGGTTACGAATCCAGTAAAAACGTATGTGAGCTACACGGGTTCGCTGATTCGTCAACTAAACCATACGCTGCAGTGGTGTATCTGAGAATCTTGCCTTCTGAATCATCAGGAAAACCTCAGATCACGCTGCTTATGGCAAAGACCAAAGATGCCCCACTTTCAACAGTTAGCGTTCCGCGTCTGAAACTGTGTGCTGCTGTACTCCTCTCGAGACTCATTAGTAAGGTTGCGATAGATTTGCCATTACCAAATCTTCCCATTTACGCTTGGACTGACTCTACAGTTGTCCTTGCCTGGCTCAGTCGCCCTCCATCAACTTGACGCACTTTTATCGCGAATCGCGTGGCTGAAGTACAGTCTCGTCTTCCAAACGCTAAATGGCGACACGTGTCTACTTTGGAGCACCCAGCTGACTGCGCCTCTCGGGAACTTTTGTCGACGGAATTAATTAAGCACCACCTTTGGTGGCATGGTCCATCGTGGCTCAATAAAACGACAGTTAATTGGCCGTTTTCGATACTTGAAACTGCCCACGATGTAAACTTAGAAGAGCGTACACAAACTCACGCCCGAATATCGCACCCTGTCAAGACATTAACATCTCGGTTATCGGAAGCGGTCTCTTCGTGGCCGAAACTGCTACGCGTAACTGCTTATTGTTATAGATTTGTTAACCAGGCTCAAAGGCGCTCTTTCTCCGCAGTTGATAAAGTTGTCGGTTATAACGAAATCCAGAGAGCGAACATTTTTTGGTTTAAGTATCTGCAGCGCGAGTATTTTTGCACTGAGATTGAAACATTAACAAAAAAGGGATGTCTAAACAAATCAAGTCCTTTGAAATCTTTAAGTTCTTTTCTTGACAAAGACGGTATTTTGCGAGTAGGAGGACGTTTAGAGAACGCCCCGATTTCTTTTGAAGCGAAGCACCCCATTATTCTACCGCATAATCGCATCACGAATCTCATAACGCTTCAAGCTCATCAACGAACTTTGCATGGTGGATCACAATTGACATTACACGTACTGCGTCAGAATTTTTGGATTCTAGGGGCTAGAAACCTTGTGCGAAAGGTGATCCAGCAATGCGTGCCCTGTGTTCGAGAGCGAGCTACGCTTTCCTCGCAAAAAATGGGAGATCTTCTTGTATCCCGTCTGACTCCCTCTAAACCCTTTTTTCATGTGGGATTGGATTACGCAGGTTCAATTCTCGTGAGGCTAAATAAAGGCAGAGGCCACAAGTCTCAAAAGGCTTATGTTGCCTTATTTATTTGTCTTGCTACGCAAGCTATCCACTTGGAGTTAGCTAGTGACTACTCCACTGACAGCTTCTTAGCTGCATTCAAGCGTTTTGTATCTCGTCGTGGCTTGCCTAGTGATTTATATAGCGACAACGGAACAAATTTTTAAGGAGCAGACCGCGAACTCACAAATTCGTTCAAAAGGGTCTCTCGCGACGAGGATTTGCGAAGTTTTATGACGCAGGAAGGAGTCATTTGGCATTTCAATCCACCCCCTGCGCCTCATTTTGGTGGAATCTGGGAGGCAGGTGTGAGGAGCGTGAAAAAACACTTACGACGTATGATAGGCTCTCACACGCTTTCTTTTGAAGAGCTTACTACCTTGCTATGCCAAATAGAAGCTTGCCTCAATTCAAGGCCTATCGCAGCTCTATACAGCGATCCTGATGATTTCTCTTATTTAACTCCGGGTCACTTCCTCGTAGGATCCCCTCTTTTAGCTGTACCTGAACCATCAGTTCTCCATTTGAAGGAAAATAGACTCTCAAGATGGCAATTAGTACAACGTATAAATGAACAATTTTGGCGACGTTGGGCTGTTGAGTATTTACAACAACAGCAGCATAGATATAAATGGTCTAATTCAAAGCCCAACCTTGCCAAAGGAGATCTAGTCCTACATCGTAACTCTCCGACCCCCCCCCCCCCGTCTACGTGGCAGTTAGGGCGAATCGTATCGTGTCATCCCGGCCGAGATCAATGAGTTAGAGTAGTGGACGTTAAAACGGCGCACGGCGTTTACCGACGAACTATTGTACAGCTATGTCGGCTTCC
This sequence comes from Andricus curvator, assembly GCA_932195095.1. NCBI lineage: Eukaryota > Metazoa > Arthropoda > Insecta > Hymenoptera > Cynipidae > Andricus > Andricus curvator. The sequence continues at coordinate 36,952 of CAKNYM010042835.1, read as the reverse complement.
TGTTCAAGCCCCGATTGTTTGAAACTGTATGACATGTAATGTATCATCTCGCCACGGCGGTCGGCGCCGTGTTCTTATCTATATAATAACAATGATTCGAATGTGAATATCTCACGGCTTGCGGTGTCTAACCCTGTTTCTCTCTTGAATAGACACTAAGTTGTTGTATATAGGAATAATTATGTCACAAATGCCTAAAATTAATTATGTCACCTTACACGTCTAAACTCTGTATTACAAATTGTTTTGTCTAGACTTATCATTATAGGCTACTACTTCGTTCCTAAAGGGCGGATCGAGGCGAGAGGTATGTTGAGGATAAGGTTACATTTTTTGATTTTCTTGAAATAACGTAGAGATAGAAGCTTCATGATACACCCCAGAGGTCTTATGAAGCCCCTTCTTCTCAGTTTGGGTCCTTCGCCTCCCTCCAAACTTCTCGAGAGTTTCCCTGCGTAAAGGGATGCTAATCTGCGACAGTAGAGTTCAGTTGAGGCTTACCTACCGACCGTAATGACGTGTAACCTTGTAAGACCTAAAAACACGCTTAATTTTATCGGTAGTAGTAGTAGTAGTAGTATACCATTAAGCCATTTCCCTTTCAGGGTACGCAGTATTCTCGAATGGTCACCCATCCAAGTACTAACCGCGCCCAACGCTGCTTAACTTCAGTGATCTGACGAGAACTGGTTTTTTCAGCGTGGTTTGGCCGTTGGCAGTGATAGTGATTTGTGTAAAACCTTTTGTCAACCTGCATTATTGATCAACTTTAAAGTCCACTGTTCTGAATAAATGTGTAAATATCAATTAATTGGTGTTTATCTCAATTGAATTACCCGATCTGCGACTCCCATGATCCGCGTCTAGTGCTATTCCTTAAGTGAATTGCTCAAATAATAAATTAATAACAAAATTTATTGTTACAATTAAACACAGTGGAACAATACTTTCACAGAAACTAGATAACATTTTATGACAGATGAAAAAAGTTAGCTTTTGTGGTAACGCCTTTCCTTGAATATTTTTTTGGTTTGATTAATGTTTCCGTTTCTATAATTTTGAATCCTCCTGTGCACTTGAAAAATTGGTTGATATAAAATACATAAAAATAAACCTGCAGATAATAGGGGACTGTTTTCACAGTTAACGGATAGCTAGCGGATACCGCCACTTATTTCTTTACACCTGAAAAACCGGTTTATACCAAATAAACCCCCATTAAACACGCTTGTGTGATTTATGGAAAACATGGGGTTCTTTTGTGTAAATTACATGACATAGGGATTCTTTTGTGTGATTTATAGGAAACATGTGTTATTTTGTGTAATTTCCAGGAAATACGAATTCCTTTGTATGATTTATATGAGACACGTGTTCTTTTGTATGATTTCTAGGAAAGGCATACTTCTTGTTTGCCTGTTAAAATAACCGGTTTTATTCACATGCGTGGCATAACGGTTATTCCCACGCTCACAACATTAGGCTCTCCCCCCACCAAATAATGCACTCCCCCACTCCTCATATATTTTACATACATGAACCGAAGCATGGCACCACGTTGAATCAGTTGAGTTCTTATATCTAAACGAGCCACTGTGTCGCAAGTTAACACTGATTCAGTAGAGATAGAATCCTCGCCGGTCTTTGATTTTTCAAAGTTCACGGCAACTCAAACTATCAAAGTGTTGTCTGACGCTCAGACTAATTAAACTGTTCCTAAAACACCAAACATATGAAGGATGAAACCCAAGTCATCACCTCTTGAACAAGTACTTACTAAAGCTGCTCTTAAGCGCTTGGTTATGGTGTCTACAAAATTCACGGAGAGAAACACGCGACAAGTGATTCTGCCTACCCTTTACGGAGTTGATCATTCATTTTCCAAGACGATTCTAATTGGACTAGAGGTTCAATCACATGGGAAATTCCAACCAGTCATTAAAATTGTGAACAATTCAGGCAGCGGTATCACCTTTGTCGCTGCTACTTAGGCAAAACTCCAACAACATATGGATATAATAGAATCATACTTATGTTTCGGAAATTCAACTTCATACCTCCAGACCATTGAATTTGTATACGACCGCGCACAGCAACAAGGCAATACTTTTCAGGGACGGCAAGGAATGCAATGACGAAAACAACAATGACGCACAGCAGGACAGTGTTGAGGCGAAAAAGAAAAAGTTATATACTCCCGAAATAGTTCTTCAGGAGTCTAGTTTAGAAGGATTCGAAATGTTATTGTGTGTGTCGATGAACGTTTTAGAAGAATACAACGATTGTTGAAAAATGTAGAAGTATGTAAAGATTTCCTCAGTTAAGTGATTGTGAAATTATTCAGGCTCTGAAAATATAAACTCGCCGAATGAGGAATTAAACAGCCAAAAAATTAAGTTTAAATTTGCATACTTCAAAAGTCAGGTACAAGCAAAACTCGAGAAATAATTTTTTGTATTATATTTTGAAATCGTTTTCATGGGACCGACAACCATCTTAATTTCATACATTGTTGACGAGGTTGAACTTATTTTTTCTACAGGTACATAATTAAATGTATTTTGTTGGAAATTCAATAAAAACAGATATGGAATTATAATTTAAAAATATGTATATTTACTACTCATCACTTGAAATAGTTTAGGATAAGTTTAAATTTTAATTAGTGAATTGAATATTATACATACCTTTAAGTAATTATAGCTTTGTTGTTATTTTAAGACTCCTTTTCCAACCTAGATAGATAGAAAATAAGATTAGGATATTCAATTTGCGTTATAATTAATTCTCTCCTTTTCCAAACCGTCCTTTACTCTTAGAATAACAGGTAGCGGGTCGGGCCCCCTCCCTATTCAAGACGAAACATGTCCATTAATGAATCATCTCAAGTTCGCACAGGGTGGGGGTGGCCCCCTGCCTTTTTGCAACTTCGATACATTCATTTGATGGGAGGGGGTGGGGCCCCCTCTTCTTTTACAGCTGAGAATCATTCACTCGATGGGATCATGTGTGACCCCTCCCCTTTTCCAACTCAGAATAACTCATTCGATCAATTAGAATAACCGCCATTTTGTAATTAGGCCACGCCCCCAAATGGGCGCCATTTTCTAATTAGGCCAAACCCCTCGACCAAGCAGGTGAGGTCACATCCCCTCTCCTACCCCCACCCCACCTTTAAGGACACGGCTCTCGACCAATCGCAAGCCGCGCTGTAGCTCAGGGTATCTACTCATGATTGTATACTTGAGGAATATAATTCGCGCATCAAAGTATTTTATGTCCACCTGGAATAAAGATGAACGGACGTGGGATACAAAATGAAGCGTGCTCAACAACAAAGCATTATGCGCCACTTGTCATATGAGTCATCTAATATGTGACATGGTAGCCAAGGAGTCGGACTGATTATGAATGCGAGAGCAAAACAGCGTGTCAAAAAGTATGAATGTATATCTTCCAGACTTTTATGGGTCAGAATGGAACTAGAAATCAGATGACTACTAATTACAGCATGATACGCTCCAGTTGATGGTGAAATTAGTTATGTAAAAGATGACTTCTGGGACTCGTTAAATGATATTCTAGGTACTTGCGATCCGGGAGAAAAAAAATTTTACTTGGAGATATGAATGGCTGGGTTGGTGTGCAACACAAAGGTACTTACCGCGTATTTGGTAATTTCAGAAAGTTAAAAACAAATGGTAATGGGGAGAAAGTAATTAGATTATGCCTAGAAAAAGGCTTGTTTATGACAAATACTTGGTTCAAGAATAACATGATCCACATGTATACTTGCTGCAGAGGTGAAAGCCACAGTATGATTGACTTTATTATAGCGGATGAGAGCCTGAGAGGTCTTAAATGCGGAACGGATCATTACCTCATAATTTCAAAAATGAGCCCAGGTCAATGATGGAGGAAAAGAAGAATTAAGAAGACGGAGCTGACACGAGTTAAAATAGAGAATTTACAAGAAGCAGAAGTAAAAGCGGAATATCGCGGTGAGCTGAGAAACTATTTACGTCAGTATACCCAAATTAGTATTTATAAATTATTTTGTAAATGGTTCAGAAGATTAGAAAAGGAAGTAGGAGTACACAGTTAGTCGTAATTAAGAATACTGATGGTGAAATGGTATGGGATATGGACAAAGTGAAAGACTGTGTGAACTGGAAAAAGTCTTCGACAAGGGGGATAGAGTTAAACTTTGGGAACAATTTGATTGGTTGTAGGATTGTAGGATAAATCGATATATAGATATATAGGTGATAGCGGCGAAAAGAGTCAACGACAGCTTACAGACAATTGGTTTCTTATTGTGTCATGAAACCGATTTTAAATATATACAGATTTGATATAATGGTGTTTCGAAACTTGTACCAGTTTCCTCCTTAGATTCAAAAGTAATAATTGATGTTTAAGAAAAATATGTTCAATGAGATAAAAACAATCGATAAAAGAAGATTGTAGTGCGAGTGCTCGAATAAATGTAATTGAGGAGAAGTTTTTCAAAAGTTGGATTATACAAAATTCATAATTTGATTATTTTCGTAGTAGCCTGAAACTAAATTCAAACTTTGAAATGAAACCAATGTAAAATACCCCGCTATACTAATTATTTCAATACTCATTCTCTCAATACTCATTCCCTAATACTCATTATTTCAATACTCATTCTCTCAATACTCATTCCCCAATACTCATCCCGCTATACTAATTATTTCAATACTCATTCTCTCAATACTCACTCCCCAATACTCATTATTTCAATACTCATTCGCTTAATACTCATTTTCCAATATTCATTATTTCAATACTGATTCTCTCAATACTCATTCCTCAATACTCATCCCGCTATACTAATTATTTCAATACTCATCATCCGAATACTCATTCCCCAATACTCATTATTTCAATACTCATCGCACTATACTAATTATTTCAATACACATTCTCTCAGTACTCATCTCGCTATACTAATTATTTCAATACTCATTCTCTCAATACTCATTCCCCGATACTAATTTCTCAATACTCATCCCGCTATACTCATTACTTCTATACTCATTTTCTCAATACTCATCCCGCTATACTAATTATTTCAATACTTATTCGCTCAATACTCATTCTCCAATACTCATTTCAGTGGGCACGAAATTTAAGAACGTAATTGGAACGTTCTAAAAACGTTCCTTGGACGTACAAGTCAAAAGACGTTATTTGAACGTTTTAGAAACTGTCCTAAGTCAGACCAAATAATGTTCTGAAAAAGTTTCATCTTCCAAATACGTCCTTAAAACGTCTCTGGAACATTGTATGTTCACGGAACGTTATTCGGACTGGCTTAGGACGTTTTTGAGCCGTTCTAATAATGTTCGTTAACGTTTGTGCCCACTGGGATTTCTCAATACTCATCCCGCTATGCTCATTATTTCTATACTCATTTTTTCAATACTCAAACCGCGAAATGAGCATTGCGGTTCCTATACTCACTTCAGTACTCAACTGAATACTCATTCCAATACTCAGGTAGTATAGCAATTTTTCTATACTCAATTTTCGTAAGGCCGGATGAACAGGAACTCGAGATTCCTCCCTAGGTTTTAACCATTTTTAATTCTTTTCCTAGCTCTGTGCGACGCAACCCGGTAAGAAGGCTCGAATTGAAATGTACTCGAAAATTTCCTGTTCAATGGTGACGTCACAATTATTGAATACTTTTGGATACCGGTTTTTTCATCGCGTTTTAAATCCCCATATCAGTAGAAGTTATCTCTTAACCCTTCGATGGCACACTGGGGTCAAAAATACCCCAGGCATATTCAACCTCAGTTTAAGTCCTGTTAACATTTGAAAATACGGCCCTTTCACCTTAGCCAGATACCCCCTCCAACTTGTAAAAAATGTCATTTTTCGCTATTTTTTAACTTCTACAATATTTTGTTTTCATATTTAAGAGAAACGTTAAACTGAATAACCCACAGCATTCTTTGAAGCAACTATGCAAGAGTATGTGAAAAATTCAGTTACTCAAAATAATGAATTGGCTCTTCGCGGGAAGCCTTTTTCGCTTGGGGTCAAAAAGACCCGAGTATGCCAGCTATGTTACGCATCGGGAAGTGTTTAATCGAAGGGTTCAACTGAATCCCTGTTTGTACCCAATGGCGATAATATTTCCTGAATATTTTTGGATACCCCAAATCAAGCATGAAATAGACATTTTTTAATCTCTTTTAAATTTGCACATTTCGCTGTCCTTATTTACAGTTTTTCGAATAATAATGAGGTTAAAAGCATTTGAGAACACAGTACATATTTGTCATTTTACGTTGTCAAAATTGATTGCTGCACAGGTAGCTGTGATGAAAAATAATTATTTGAATTTGTTTATGATGATTATATATATTTTTTCCTTGATCACATTTGAATAAGGCGTGAGCTTTATGATAAACTGATGTATGTTTATGCACGATTCTACTAGATTTTGCAAATTTTATGCTTTTCAAGCGCCTTCTAATGCGTTGAACGAAAATGGTGTTTTCAATTTATTTCAGGTTACGTTTGACAGCTCCGATCGGCTTTGGAAGGGATTGGAATCCAAATATTTTCGCTGCCTAATCGGGAATTCAATAAAGAAGGACTCAAAGGGCATATATAAATTATAATATTATATAAATGAAATATAAAAAGGCGTTTATCCCTACTGAAAAAGCCTACATAGTAAACTACATGCGAACCTATGTGGGAACCCATATGGGATCCTTTTTTGAATTACTGGCTCAAATTATTATGTGAGATAGGATGGGATTAGAACTTTTTTGAATGAAATATGTTTTGGAAGTTTTAGGTGCATAATCGGCAATCTTAAAAACCTCCAAAAAATACTGCGCAGCCGTAGCTTTCATAGAAAACTACTGCGCACTCCTTAAATATTAATTGCAAACCCATCCATGTAGGAACCTCCATAGAAACCCATGATGAGAGCCGATATAGATTCCCATCCTATATTCCCATCTAGATCGTAATTTCAGACAGGAATTTAAAAAAGGATCCCATATGGGTTCCCACATAGGTTCCAATGTAGTTTACTATGTAGGCTTTCTCAGTAGGGATTTATACAGACTAGGTAAGAAAAAGGGAATTCTACTGTTTAGAATTCAGAAACAAATAACTTTCAGCTATTTAACTAATATTGCGTGGTCGAATCTTTAAAATTGTGCTACTGACTGAAGGGCATGACTCTAAATTTAAGTCACAGTATCCATTTAGAATATTGAATATTTTGAAAATCACAATACCCAAAAAATTGGAAGAAACTGTAAAATTTGCTTGAAATTAACTCTAACAAAAATTTTTACTACTTAAGATCCCGGTAATAATGCTTGCATTTAAAAGTTTTAAAAAATTTCCTGTTCAATGGCGAGGTGACAATGATTAAATCCTTTTCGATACCGTCTTTATCCTCGCTTTTCGAATCCCCATAGCAGGAGAAGTTATATCATAAACTGAGTCCCTGTCTGTACCCAGTGGCGGCCATTTTTTTCTGAATATTTTTGAATATCTCAAATCGACCATGAAATAGAACATTTTTAATCCCTTTTAAATTTGCACATTTCGCTGTTCTTATTAACTATTTTTCGAATATTAATGAAGTTAAAAGCATTTACAAACACAGTATTAGTCATGTTATGTTGTCAAGATTAATTGCTACACAGGTAGCTGTGATGAAGGCTAATTTTTTAATTTTTTTTATCATGATTTTATATTGTTTTAATTGATCACATTTGAATAAAGCGAGAGTTTTGTGATAAATTAATGTATTGTTATGCACAATCCTACTAGATTTTGCAAATTTTATATTTTCGAAGCACCTTCTAATGCGTGAGACGAAAATGGTGTTTTCAATTTTTTTATTTCAGGTTACGTTTGACAACTCCGGTCGGCTTTGAAAGGGATTTGAATCTAAATATTTTCACTGCCCAATCGGGGATTCAAAAAAGAAGGACAGAAGCGGCATGCATAGGTATTGAAATTTCTAATACCTTTGAATGCAAGCCTTCTTGCCGGGATTCAGAATTGTGCCGACAGTCGGAATCAAACGTTGAGTGAGCCATTTGAAAGCATTCAATCAAAACAAAAAAAAGTCCTAAAATTTGAAACCGTTAGCCGCCATATTGGATGAGTTGGAGGGGGGGGGGGTGACGTCCATTTTAATTTAAAGTTTTTTCTCTGTTTCTACCGTTAGAAAAGATCTGAAAAAATTCACAGGACTTCTTTAAATCATTCTCAACGTGCATGATTTTTTCGAAAAATTTTTGGCGAGAAATTCAAACTCAAAGAAATGTTCAAATTTGTTTTTTGAATTTTTGTGTGTGATAAAACTCAAGTACTATTGAGGTAAGTAAACCGTTAAAAATTTCTGCCGGTCTGATGATTCTCGAGATACGACTAAAAATGTCCAAGCGTGTCTGCGCGGAGTTTGAGTCGCTGTAGCAGCAAGGCTGGCCATCCACGGTGATCGCTGACTGAGACGCGAAGCAGATATGCTTGAACATTTATGTCATATCTTGAGAATCCGTGAATATTTTTGAAGTTTTATTGGCTTAAATTAAAGATGTGATTTTACAGATTACGTCCTGTCAGTTTCAGTATTTTCCACTAGTATAGTAATTCACAACACGAGTTGAAGTTAAGAAACAAAATCTGAAAAATTCTCGGCGATCACCACTTTTGCGGTTGACATCAGTAATCGCCGACTGAAAATTGAAGTTTGAGACTTTGACATTTTGAAACGTATCTCGAGAACCTGTGGAGATTTTTCAAGTTTTATTGGCACAAATTAAAGACAAGACCTTAAGACCTAGGTCGTGTCACAAGTTGAATTAGAGGTACAAAATTCGAGAAATTCTTGAATTTTTTAAACTTCTCAAGTGGTATATTCTCTTCAATATATAAAAAATATCTTTATTAGGGCTTATTCGACGCGTAATTTGATAAGCTTTTTAAACGGGTTTACAAAAATTTCTTGCTCCTTTTGGGAACGAGTAATCACGTTTCAAAGTAAGCAGTGATTTTTAATAGTACTTTCGCTGATCATATTGACGATTTCCGACGGTAGTGTACTATTTAGCTTATGATCGATATTTGTCGAGACTCATCAGACCGGCAGAAATTTTGAGGAGCTTATTCACAGAAACAAAACGTGTAACTGTGATAAATGAGGACAGTGACGAGGATTAAGTTTTCAATCAATATGAAACTAAATCAGATATATAAATAAACCTTCCAACAAATTTCAAAAATGATAGTACCACGAATAATCATTTTATCCATTATGCTACAATGTATATATACATAATGTATACATAATGTATCTTATAATGTATTAATGCACTTATATAATTGTATTATATGAATATATTCAGGTATCAATGGGCCTCAGGCGATGGAATATGTGAAAATTACAGTTTTTAAATTTTTACACTAAGGTCTCTCAAATTTAAAAATCTGAAAAAATTCACAATAATATTTCTTTAAGTGACTAGTCTGTGGTAAAAGGACTGAGATAGTGCTTGTGTTTTATCACACAAAAAAATACCAACAAAAATGTTGAAAATTTTTTTAGTTTGAATTTCCCGCCAAATTTTTTTCTAAAAAATCATGCACGTTGAATAGACTGAAAGAAACACTGTGAATTTTTTCAGATTTTTTCCAATGATAGAAACAGAGAAAAAAAATAAAAACGAAAATGGACATTACCCCCTTTAATTCATCCAATATGGCGGTTAACGGTTTGAAATTTTGAAACAATTTGTTTTTGATTGTATGCTTTCAAATGACTGACTCAACATTTGATTCCCTTTGGGGGCATTTTTTGCATGCTTAAGGAGAGTACGTCGACGAATAATATCGAATTTGGCCAAAAAAGTTGAGCTTTCTTCATTAGACCGGGAACTTATCAGCCGGTGTGTTATACCCTTTGCACCTTAAAATTTTGTAAACCCATCTTCTCATAATATGTTTGAATTATAAAAATAATGAATATATTCCTTAGATGACTCTGGCTTTTTCAGCAAAAAAGTAATGCCGAGATTTTGTCACGAACGTTTAGGCGGTTCCATAGCACAATTGGCTAAGGCATCGGCTAGGTATATATATACGGGTTGGGTAGTCTAGGTAGGGTTCGAATCCCCAGCGAGTGCGATTTTTCAGCGGGTTTAAGCGTGCGATTATATGTGTAGGGGACTGTGCGTGAAATTTGGGTTATTTAAAATATAAACTAAGTGCAGCAATAATACAAAAAACATTTTTTTGTCACATATCCTTGTAACACTGTTACGGAATTGTTACAATAAATGCAAAAACGTTGTAACACCGTAATGGAATTGTTACGGATCGATTACAGAACAAATTTACATCGTAATACTGTTACATACGTGTTACGGTACTATTACAGAACATGGCGACTCTGTGACCCTGTTCCTAAATTGCTCTAAAAATATTTGTTGACATATAACGCTGTTCCAGAATGGTTTCAGAATAATCACAGAACAAATTTACATCGTAATACTGTTACATATGTGTTACGGCACTATTACAGAACATGATTACTCTGTAACCCTGTTCCTAAATTGTTCTAAAAATATGTTTTTACATATAACGTTGTTCCACAATTGTTACAGATCTCTGACAGTACATGGTTCTGTAACAGCGTTATAGAACTGCTACGTCCATTTGGGACGACATTACTTAGAGCATGGTCTAAGTTGGTTCTAATCCTGTTACAGAACCTGTTCTTTTCTGTTCTAGAACTGTTACATCACAGTTATATAACAGTGTCCGCTGGGAACCTTCAGACTACAAACCCAAGATACCCAGCCAATTAGAGGACGGTATTTTTCAACTGCATAAGACCAGCGGCGAATGTATTAAAGGCGTTTTTCTCGAAACTAGCCATGATCTTTCTTTACAAAAAAGGTTAATCCAAAAAAAGCACACAAAATGGCGTTCCCCGTGTCAGCTCGCAAGTAGTCAGCATGGCCTCAGGCCATACACTAGCATTCCTTCATCAGATACGGGGGTATCAAATATTGGAACGAATTCAACAAATTCACTGCATGAAATCTTTCGTGATGTGAGAACTGAGATCTCGCCGTAACTCCACTACTTCCAAAATGGAGCCGTTCAGTGTATTGAACCATCCATCGCGAGAGTTTTGAGGAACCACACGTATTCTTATCCACGATTAGTGCTCAGATTTCCAGACCGGTCACTAGTCACACTAAGACTAACAATAACAACAGAGGACGTGAAAAGATTAATTTTCTACTCTTTTCACAATACCCTAAGAATAAGTCAAATTCAAACGCTGCAGTGAATAATAATACGGATGGTTGAACAGCCGGTCAGATAAGATAGCCAGTCAATTCAAGAAAGCATTTGGCCAGCGTTGGAACATAGCACGTTCTCACCGGCCTATAGTTTGGCGTTCATGATTTCGGGGGCAACGTCTGCAATGGAAGCAAATTTCGTGGCTTCCACACGTTTTGCTATAGTCCAAGCGTTGACCGCAAAAATGCCATCCTATTGAGATTGAGAAATACCGGGCAAACCACTTTGAAAATCAGAAAATAGCCTGCGGGGGTAAGCGTGTAACAGTTTCTTCTAAGTCTTGACCTTGAAACTCCATTTTTGTAGGAGCTATATGGAGGGAGAAAGAAAAATAAAAAACTGCTCTTTACGTAAGTGAATATACAAAAAAATGTATTGACTTAAAAATGAATATTGCTACCAAAGGATGATATTTTCACCAGATGCCAATATTTTTTAAATTAAATATTTTTTTCAATAAGAAAAAGGGTAGAAAATGTGACAAAAAACAGTACATTGAATTTCTCTTGTATTACTGTTTCGAATATATTAAATTTACTTTGATTGACAGTTAGCTTATCGTATAATATGTTATGAAAATCACAGTGTACTATATAGTAATCAATTTGATTGAAGAATACTATGATTCATAAATTGTTTTCGCAAAACCGTACTATATGCGTTCTAAGCAGACTAAAATAGAGAAGCGTGCAATATGCAGAATACAATAAAATCGAAAAATATCAGATCATTGTGAGTATTGTTCAAGTAATAGGAAGAAAATTCTTGAAATCCAAAAGCAGTCTATCAATTTATTTATTTGTGATACAAGTGCGCAAAATGGGTGATTGTGTGCGAGTGTGAATTTTGCAGCATAAGCCGCAGGCGAATGATGCAATCACACGAGTTACCAATCACCTATGCGCACGTGTATCACACGCTATTTTTTGCAACGCCCGTCCGAAAAAGTTGTCAGGAGGAGGTAACGAAAAATACTAATTTTATATTGCATAGAGTGGAGTAAAGAAATTTTGTTGAAAACAAACTTAAAAAAAAAAATGTTTGAAAAAATTTTTTTTCTTAAATGTTAAAAAAAAATGTTGGAAAAAAAATTTTGTGAGAAAAAATTTTTGGAAAAAATTGTTGGAAAAAAATTTTGTGACAAAAAATGTTTGAAAAAAAATGTGGAAACAGAAAAATGTTATGAAAAGAATTTTTTGGAAAAAAAATTATTTAAAAAAAATTTTGGCGTTTAGGCTCTTTTTCCGGGGGGGGGGGGGGGCCCACGAAACCCTAAAAATAAAACTTCAATCATTAAAACATTTGTTCAAGTTAAATCTAAATTTATTTCAAGAAAATACCAACACCAGTGTTTAATGTTACCTATGCCAGTGTCTAAAGTACCTCATCTCGAAAGTGCGCATGCGCAACTTTTTCACCAGTGCCTAAAGTAAGCCACCTTCAAACTGCGTATGCGCGAAAATTATTCGCACACAGTCTGCTCAAATAAGGTCCTTTAGGCACAATTTAGAAGAATAAAAACGTCAACTTTAGAGGTGGCTGTTGCAAAAATAATATTACAAATCTGTAATAATATTCGAAGTACGTTATTAATCTGCGATAATCTTCAACAATCTTTCAGGGCGCTGAATCTAATGTTCCCGTAGAAAGTCCTGGACCCTGACTTTGAAAGGCAGAGAAAAATCTCAGAAGATGTTTGTGAGGATTAGACGAATCTGCTTAGTGTTCTGAATAAAATGATACTTTTTTAAGTTTTGGAAAATCATTTTGTTCAGAGCTGTTAACCAAAATACGAAAAAAATACTATTTTTAGACCCCAGCGCAAAACAGAGGTACCTGAACTTTAACATTATCCCAGAGCTTAGAATATGGTGGAAAGAATTTGAAAAAATCCTCTCTAGTAGCAACGTCTGCCTTGTATGACAGAGGCCAGAGTCAGGCTCAGAATCTGCTCCCTCCAGTCGACCAGACTGGCGGGAGAAATGATTAGACCAGAGGAAAAACAGAATCTGGTGAATAAAGGAACCAGACTCTGGTATTTAGTTTAAACACTAGTAATTAATGTAGAATATAAATAATGAAATTGAAAATCTAGAAATCGGAAATTTGAACGATTCACAAGTATGACCAAACATTCAAGCATGCAAGCTTATAGGACAACAGGTTATGTTTTAAATATTTCAGTATGTCTCCTGAAATGTTGTGACGTCTCCGCAGTATATTCTCCCAGAAAGGGCTGAAATATAGTGTAAAAATATTACAGAAATCTATATAGTACCACTTTACGTTATTTTAATTTTGTCTGGTGTATATCATGACCAGTCTGGACCAGGATCTGATATACCAGACACTGATGCCGGAACAGCACGCCAAAGCGGAACCAGCCGGGCGCCAGGCTGCAAACAGATTCTTCTTTTTCTGGCGCCCAGTTTGCGCCAGTCTGCAGTTATCTTGCTACTAGGGCTGGTATGTTCTAAAATATTTTTGGAATGCTGTACAGTTTGAAAATTTTTTCAATATTTAAAAATGTCGTTTTTGATAGTATTTTTGTTGCAGGTCTTTATTTAGGAATAAATGGTTTGAAATTTAATGTTATGTAAACTGATAGCTATGCTATCAATGAAAACTGAATAAAAATGATTTCGCTGCAAACTAGAATGGACCTCGGAATGAACCCTTTTTTTCTACACTTTTTTCTAATACTTTCGCAAGCGCCTTGCCTCATTAAACTCAAAATTATTCTGAGCGAGTTTTATCCCCAAAAGATCATTTTTATTCAGTTTTCATTGATAGCTTAGCAATCAGTTTACATTAACGCCGCAGAAGGGTTCAATCTTTAAAACAAGATCCTACCAGCTTGTTTCATTCAAGATCCGCCGGAGGGTCGATATTGTGGAGATTCTAGGTCCGATGATCTTTTCGGGAGTCGTACGACAACTGATTTGAACCTTTTCGAAATCCGCTAAGGGCTTTGAGGTCGAAGGTCTGGTACCGAACCTTGTGGTGATACGGGTGGTCGTTTGCTTTGACGACCGAAAACTACCGTCAGGGTCTGAAGTTTTCGGGAAGGCCCCTGCGGGGGTAACTGGTGTTGTCTATGAGGAACCGGGTATGTAGATAGCTCTTAAGTTTTATGTGTCGCTCGTTGTGCTGACGCCCCCTCGTGGTTCGAGTACGATCCTTTTTTTGTTTGCCGATGACAGCCTTACCTTCAATAAAGATTATATCCGCCCCTGGAGTGGGTGTTCGAAGAACGTTCTCGGGATAGGTGGCCCTCATGTTCGTCTCGGGCCGGTCCGAAAGATGGAGGTGACAGTCGAATTGGAGAGTTCCAGAGATCTAAGTAATCCTCTTCTACAAGAAGTTGAGTCAGAGTACCCGAGATCTGTAAGCTGGCTTCTTTCGAGAGGGGAGTCTCCTCGTTACTCCCAATAAACTCGTCGACCATAGTAATCGGGATTGGCAAATGGGCTTTTTCCGGTGGGGGCGACGCCTCGGGAGCCTGAAGAGCTTCCTCAGCCAAGCAAAGCTCCTGTTCCAGGGAAAGAACTCTAAGGTCAGGTAGTTGAAAGAGAGGGACATGGGCGATCTGATAGAGAGGCAGGGAAATCGACAAACCTTCCTGATTCTCAGAATTTGTTAAGGGCCCATTGTTACGTTGGACTACGGTTGAGAAGCAGTTTAGTGGAGCCTCGTAGCTTCATGGCGTGTAGGGCTCGACGATTGGAAAGATCTCATAGGAATGAGTAGCCGCGAGAGGGCCCCCGTTATACCCTGGGCAAGTGGGATCGTATTCCTGAACGCGATAAGGGCTCTCTGAGATTGTGAAGTTCCGTGTTGGTAAAATACCTGTTTCCGTTGATTTTAGAGAGCACGGATAAGCGCATTGCTATTTGTCCGGGGGGGGGGGGGGCTTCTTTTTCCGTCTTGACGGAATAGTCACCTGTACTCCGGGTGGCGCGTTCTATTGCTCTTAAAGCGCCCTCCGGCGTTGCTTCCTTTTCCTCTTATGAAGACTCGGTGTCTTCTTCGCCTTCTCCATCTGCACTCAGAGATAACTCCGATGTAGACATTTTCTCTTTTTTGCTTACTCACTCGAAGAGTGAAGAAACAACAACAGTTCAGTTTTGGAGTAAAAGTGTGAAGAGGAACCTCGATACCTGAGTAGGAATCGAAGGAATGGAAACTAGCATCTTTAGAATACCAATTCTTCGAAAAGAACCGTAGGTATGGTAGAAATCTCGATCCTGGTTAGAGAACCATAGGATAATAGATTAGAAGGATTCAGAACCCCGATCCTTGTAAAAGAACCGGAGGAAGAAAAAAAACCTCGATCCTTGTAAAAGGATCGAACGAAAGAGAAAGAACCTCGATCCTTGTAAAAGAACCGGAGGAAGAAGAAAGAAACGGAGAAAGAAGAAAGAACCTCGATCCTTGTACAAGAACCGGAGAAAAATAAAGAATCATGATCCTTGTACAAGAATCGGAGGAAAAATAAGGAACCTCGATCCTTGTAAAGGAACCGGAGGAAGAAGAGTGAACCTCGATCCTTATCAAAGAAGCAGACGAAAAAGAACCTCGATCTTTATTTAAAAAAACCGAGGAAAGAAGAAAGAACCTCGATCCTTATAAAAGTGCCGGAGGAAGGAGAAAGAAGCTCGGTCCTCATAAAAGAACCCAAGGAAAACTAATTTTTTGTTTATCGTGATTTTATATTTTTTTAATTGATCACATTTGAATGAAGTGAGCGTTTTGTGATAAAGTGATGTATTGTTATGCACCATCCTACCAGATTTGACAAATTTTATACTTTTGAAGAGTCTTCTAATGCGTTAAACGAAAATGTTATTTTTAATTTATTTCAGGTTACGTTTTACAGGTCTCATCGGCTTTGAAAGGGTTTCGAATTTTTTCACGTAGCTTAAAAAAGCATAATTTTATTTAGGAAACTTAGCATATTCGTCTAATCTTCACTAATATCTTCTGAGGTTTTTTCCTGCGGAGCTACTGCCTTTCAAAGTCATGGTTCAGGACTCTTTGCGGCGAAACCCGAAATACGGTTTACACAAAAAATATTGAAATTAGCCAATTTTTCATTCCAAAAGCATACTTAATTTAAAACAGGAATATGCCCTAATTATCTGAACAAAGATTTAATTCTAGTCTTTATGGAATAAAATGAGGGAACTCAATTTTGAGGTTGGATCCAGGTTTCAACGCCCTTAACAGTCTTGAATAATCTTTAATAATCTTTGACAATCTTGGTTAATCTTTCATTTCCGTCACCGTTTCTGGTAATCTTTGATAATCAGCGTCAATCTTTTATTTTCGCCCTTATCGATTCCCTCTGTCGCAATTAACTTTTGTTTATAATTAGAAAGTGACGATTAGTATAGTACTCTGAAAATTAGTTTTATAATAATGAAGATTGTGTTGAAGGGGAAATATTGCTTCTCTCCTTTAGATCTTCTTGCATCTCTGTGATCATAGAATTTTGTTGACACGCAGGGATGCTTTTCAGGCTATTAACCAGTGAAACCTTGGCACCTCCAAGAGCGCCGATGATCAAGACGATTAGCTTAACAGAATATTCCGGGTATAACCGTCGCAACTCCCTTATGAGGTCTTTATACCTGTCTTTCTTTTCTTTCTCCTTGGCTGTGACGTTTTTGTCTGCTGATGCCGAAAATTCTCGAAGTCAAAGAGAACTATGTCAGGCCTCGAGTACGCAGCAGAAACAATTGTCGAGAATATGAAGTTCTAGTATATGCGGCACTTCACATTTTCGAAAATTTACTCTATTTCTCTCGATGCATTTAGCGGAGAAGTATTTGGGCTAATGCCGTAAGAGTGACAGATATGGTAATCAAGCACTCTTAGTGTCGCATTGTGCTTTTGGATGTAGGTTCTTCCCGCATGAGTTGGACAACTAGATAGTATGTGTCCTAGATGATCGGGGCGTGCATAACACGCTCTGCAGCTATCATCGGGAATGCCTTGGCTCAAAATGTAACGAAGGTATGCTAGAGTGGAAATGACACCGTCTTGACATGCCAAAATGAAACCCTCCGTGCCCGACTTCAACCCGGCTGATTAAAGGAAAGCAAACGTTAGCTCATACGACATCGACTGATCTTCCACATTTCTGTGGAAGATGCCGTGCATCCTCTTGTCGAGCAGCTGTTCGCGGAAGTTTTTATCCTGTGCTTTCTTAATCTGGGCCTTCAGGAGTGAGTACTCGAGATGAATAAGATTTGATGCATTTTGCTCACCCCTGATATTGAAGTCAAGGCCGAGTGTTTCAGCAGCCTCCTCCGCTGCTATGTACAGAAACGCCCCTTTGCCCACTTCTTCGTGTTTCCTGACCATTTTGAGAAGAGGGTCTTGTCCATTTGCGACTATATGTGCTGTACCAAGAATAATCCTGTTGTGAAGACATTCAAGGTTCAGTATTCCGCGACCACCTAGACGGCGTGAAATGTAAAGTCGCGGAACAGAAGACTTAAGGTGCAGGCTTTTCTTCATGTGCATAACCTTTCGGGACCCGATATCGAGGGATCTGAGCTCGTCATTCGTCCATGTAACTACTCCAAATGAATAAAGTACTACTGGGACGGCAAGCATGTTCGTCGCAGATACGTTGTTCTTGGCCGACAGTTCGGAAGACCATATCCGTCGGATGAGACGTTTGTATCTGCATCGGAGAGTATCCTTTATAGATGTCACATCCTCAATGCGGCTCTGTGGCACGCCCAGTTACGTATAGGTCTCTCCAGCGCCAAGTTGTCGTATAGCGCTTCTGTCGACAAGCTCAGGGTCTACGGGGATGACATAAAGTTTTCCTTTCTTCAAATATACCTCGGCGAATTTCTCTAACCCGAAATCCAATCTAATCTCTTGAGTGTACTCTTTGACAATGTCTAGAGCTAGATGTAGTTTCCCTTGATTTCTAGCATAGATCTTAAGATCATCCATGTAAAATACATGAGTGACCTTATGCTTTCGATTTCCAGGTTTGCCGCAGAGGTACCCTTCAGAATGGCGAAGTGCAAGAGATAGTGGCAAAAATGTGAGGCAAAAGAGGAGAGTGCTCATGGTGTCGCCCTGAAACACACTCTTTGAATGGTGACACTGTTAGTGATCACACGATGTTTTCCAGATGAGATAGTAAATCTGGGTTTCCAAAGCAACATTAATCTCTCTATGCACCTCACGATGTGTGGTTGAACGTTTAAGCTTTCCAACAGACAGATGGTAAGTCTATGGGAGGTTGAATCGAAAGCTTTTCGGTAATAAATCCAGGCCATCGATAGGTAACGCTGATAGGATGCTGCGTCTTTACAGACACATCTATCGATGAGCAGGTTCTTCTGACATCCTGCTACGCCTTTCTTCGAGCCGCGTTGTTCGTACATCTCTCGCCACACAGGTCCAATTGTCCGAACAATCCTATCATTTAGGATAGCTGTGAAGATCTTATACAGTGTGTTCAGACAAGTTATTGGCCTGTAATTCTTAGGGTCAGCTAAGTTGTCCGTCTTCGGCAGGAGCAATGTGCGCCCTTTCACCAACCACTCCGGAATAGGCTCTTCCGACTTTAGATATGAGGTAAAAATGCGGGCCAGATGCTGGTGGGTGGCAGGAAACTGCTTCCACCAGAAGGTGTTGATACCATCTGTTCCCGGAGCGGAATAGTTCTTCATGCCTCTTAACACATTTTTTACCTCCTCGGTAGTGACAGGTGGGCTTTCCTCCTCAGGTGTTATACTGGCACTGCACAGCTCCTTGAAGCTATTCATATTCTGTAAGTTTTCTTTCAGTGGATGCTGGACTTCGTAGACTTCTCTCCAAAATGCCTTGACCTCCTCTGGTGTGGGCGGGCGGACGACGGTAACTGGAGGGTCTTGGCCTGATGGTCAGTAGCTTTGACTTGTTGAGTGTGTGATGACGGATCCGCAGTTCGCGCGCGAACTGTCGAACCTTGGCAGTAAAAGTCCTGCCAGGTGTTATGTAGTCAATTACACACTGAATGCGGGACGCATACTGCCTTGCCCAGCCTATCGTTGTGCTGAGTTGATGCATTTGTCCTTTGGTCTTATGATCAACCGTTGGTTTTGCTTTACGGTTTGCATCTGCCAAAGCTCGCGCTACATTATACACACTACAATTGATAGGCCAGAGGTCGGATTCTTCGGAAAAATCTCCACGAAGCTCGTCATTCAGTTCAGCCAGATCTTTTGGATTAAGAGAAACCTGAATGTTGATGTTTTTCCGGGTCATGAAGCATCGCTCTTCCTCTATTGGATGCCTGCTCGCTGTTGGTCTCAGTGTTGCCTCTCTTTCTCTGTTCCCGGCTTGTTTTGGATGCGGTTCAATAGGCGCTCCGCTTATATAACCCCTCTTCCGGAGTTCCTCGGCACGGTTTCGCACACGTTTATGCGGAAAGATGCGAGATCTCTGGGTTTTCCTCGCACCACAGAATAGGCAGTCGCACCATGTAACTTTTTCGTGCAGGGGCTATACTGGTATCATAGCACTCCAGCAGGTCGTCCCTGAGTCGATCCGTCCACCTAAAAGTAACGAGGTTCAGCCGGTCCACCGCATTGACTCAGTCTTGTCTGGCTGCCCCAACTCTAGGATAGTTGGCATTGTTGTCCGACCCATTGTTGGGAGACCTGCGCGTTCGATTGTTTTGAATCGCACTTACTACAACTATGTTTGGTGTTATCATTGGTGTTTCCACGAGCAGCTGGGAAAAGGGTTCGACCATCCTTGTAGAGCCCCGCATGCAAGGATAATGCTGCATGCTCTGAGAGGTCGCCCAGTGTCACCGTTTAAGACACCTCACCTAGCTGCCATTTAGCTTTCGGCACGGTTGTTACGCCTCCGCATAGGGGTTATTCCTTCGGGACCATCCCTGGACAATTGTCCGCGACTGCTTATTAATTACACAGGCCGACAAGTTCCAGAACCAGAAACCAAAGTATACTCGTACGAAGTTTTTAAGTGCGCTGAACACGAATCTGGCCTCAGAATTGCTGTATCACGTCAGGGTTTTGAGATATCCTAACCTAAATGTGCGAAAATCGCGATTTTAGCCTATACTTGAGGTTATGTAGCATCGCGATATTATTTTTTTTTCGAAAAACTACAGCCAGCACCTTAAAGTATAAGCCTAGCCCTTTCAAATACACTTTAGTTCGCTCAAATATCTTTTTTTTCTTTAAGATATTCAATTTTGAAGTTACATGAATTCCTCAAGTTTTGTACTCCTTCACGTTTAGTAACCGCAAGGTTTTGAGCGACAATTCTGATAAGCCATAGATGTTTGAAGGGTATCGAAAAATCGCTGAGCCCAATTTTGCTATGAGTTTTACAAAATTAATTTGTTCAAACAATTTGTTTGAAAAATGTATGGCAAAATTCAAGGTTTCGGTAAACTAAACGACAAAATCAGATTCTATGCAAAAAATACGTTAAAAAAAGTATTTTTCTGTATTAAATTTCATTTTTTCATAAAAAAAAATTAATAAGTAATAAATTAATATAACTAATATCATGAAATCCAAAAATTTTTTTGTTAGAGGTTCAATTTCAAACTTTGATATCTCTAAAACGACCTAAGTAATTTGAAAAAACTAAATCTATTTTGGAAAATCGGACTGAATACTATCTTTCCATGTCGTGCAGGATTTCGGCATTTCTTTTTCATCTTATTTTTTTCTCGATTGAAAATTTCATTGTTTTTACGAATTTTTTAATTTCAATGAATCAACTGTAACACTTTTTTCTATAACTCAATGAAATTAAAAAATTCAAGTGGGATTGAAAAGTAAACAAATATCCAAAAAGTCCGATTTGAGTCAAGTTTTGTTATACTCAAAACAAGCTCCTCGGTAGTCGAGTGGTCAAAGCGCTCTCCTTTTATCTGGAGGGCGGCGGTTCGATCCCAGGCGGGGGCATGATTTTTTTTCTTATTTAAATTTGTTTATAAATTTTATAATTTTCATATTGAGTATATCATTTTTGACTGTAAGTCTTGTAATAACTGGTTAAAAAATATTTAAAAAATTAACATCAGATATAAGGGTTTTACTTTCCTCAAAATTTGCTTAGGACCAAACTTTTAGAAAATTTTGTTTACTATTCAGTCGCGTTGGGATTTTCGAATTTCATCAATTGCTAAAAACAGTTGACTGAAATTGAAAAATATGTAAACGTAATAAAATTTTCGATCGTGAAAAAATTAAGTTAGAAAAGAAGTATCAAAATTCTGCCCGACATGGAAAGATAGTATGTATTTGGTCAATTAATTTTCCAAAATACGTTCGGTATTTTTCAATTTCACTGGGCCGTTTTAAAGATATAAAAATTTCAAGTTGAACCTCTTACAAAAAATTTTTTTACGAACTTCTGAACTGTACTGTAGTTTCAAATTACTTCAGCTAACTGTATTACATATTTCTTTAACAAAATTTTTGTTTAAAATGATATATACTTATTTGAATGTTATATTTTTATGCTATGTATAAATCGGGTTTTATTTTTTAATGTACAATAACTTGCATTGAGCTGTAAAAAACATATAACTTACTAATTACATTACTTGTTACTTTGAAGTTACAATTCAACAAAAATACAATGTTTAAGAAAAACCAAACTTCAAGAACACCGTGTTCGGATAAAACTGACATGTTTTATTATGTTTGCGGACGATTTGAGACATCTGATTTTCGTAGAAGTATTAATGATTGGGTAAAAGGTAAGTATTTAGAATGTTACAATATACCTATGAAAAACTTAGATAAACTATGGGTACCTCGATCTATTTGCAATGCTTGTCGGATGAATTTTATTAAATGGAAAGAGATAAAAACGGATGTAATCATTCAAACAGCTGTTTGGCGCGAACCCAAGAATTACCACGATGGCTGTTACTTTTGTGCATGTAATTTTACGCGTTACAATAAAAAAATAAGCAAAGCATCCTTCTGTATTAAGCGTAACACCAGCCAAAAAAGGGAAAATAGAACAGTCAAAAAATACAGATCCTGAACCAAGTAAGTTTGAAGAAATTATTACTGACGAAAATGAAAAAATAGTGATTATGAATGTCCTTCAGACGACGAAAATCCGATACTTTTTGACCAAAATGATTTAGGTGACCTTATCCGTGATCCTAATCTTCTTAAAGATTCAGCTGAATTACTCGCTTCAAGGCTGAAGGAAAGAAATTTATTATTGCCTGGGACAAAAATCAATATTTACAGAAAAAGACATGAGGAATTTTGGAAATATTTTTCAACTGAAAATTCTGTAGTATGCTGCAATGATATTGAGGGACTTTTAAATTTATTTAAAACAGATATGTATGAGCCAGTAAACTGGCGGATTTTCATAGATTCTTCGAAGGAATGTCTTAAAGCAGTATTACTCCATAACGGTAATGAGTATGCAGCTGTTCCTATTGGTCAGTCAACTATTTTGAAAGAATCTTATGAAAGTTTAAAATGTGTTATGGAAACAGTTAACTACAATTTGCATCAATGGCGTATTAGTGGAGACTTCAAATTATCAATCTTTTAGTTGGTTTGCAATCAGGTAATATAAAATATCCGTGTTTTTTATGCATTTGGGATAGCCGTGCTCAACTTTCACATTGGATACAAAAGGATTGGCCAAAAAGATCGGATTGGAAGGTTGGTTCACAAAATTTCATTCACGAAAGTCTTGTTGATCTCAAAAAAATTGTGTTTCCACCGCGTCATATTAAATTGGGATTGATGAAGCAATTTGTGAAAGCTTTAGATAAGGATGGTAACTGTTACAACTATATCAAGTCTTAATTTCCAAACTTAAGTGATGCTAAGATTGCTGAAGGTGTTTTTGTAGGGCTTGATATCAGAGAGCTCATGAAAGATGATGATTTTCTGAAATCTATGACGACTACAGAAAAAAATGCCTGGCTAAGGTGGAAATGACACCGTCCTGGCATGCGAAAATAAAACCGTCTGTACCTGAATTAAGCCCTGAAGATCTGAGGAAAGCAAAAGTTTGCTCCTTCGACAAGGACTGTTTTTCCACATTTCTGTGAAAGCTTCCGTGCATTTTCTTGTCGAGTAGCTGTTGGTTAAATTTTTCAACCTCTGCTTTCTTCACTTCGGCTTTTAGAAGTGAAGCATATAGATGGATTAATGCACTTTCCTCACTTCTGATGTTAAAATTCAGGCCGAAGGTCTCGGACGCTTGCTCAGGGCCCTTGGGAACGCCAGTAATCATTCCTTCCTTCGGATTAATTTTGGCACAACTGTCCTAACCAAAGTCCATCCCAATCTCTCCTGTGTAATTCTTGACGATATTTATAGCTGTTCGAAGTTTCCTTTTACCAGAGGCATAGATCTTCAGGTCGTCCATATAAAGTACATGAGCTAGAGGCAGCAGTGTGATGCAAAAAAGCAAAGGGCTCATCGTATCACCCTGAAAGACGCCCCTCTGGAAGGTGACGTTGTTCGTTGTCCCACGATAATTTCTAGATGAGATAGTAAATGTAGTTTTCCTAAGAGGCATCAATCTCTCTATGCATCTCACTATGTGTGGATGCACCTTCAAGCTTTCCAACAGACAGATGATAAGTCTATGAGAGGTTGAATCGAAAGCTTTCCGGTAGTCAATCCAGGCCATTGACAGGACGCGCTGATGGGCTGCAGCGTCTTTACAGACACACCTGTCAATTAGCAGGTTCTCTCTACGGCCTGCTACACCTTTTTTCAAGCTACGTTGTTCGCACATCTCTCGCCACACAGGCTCAATTCGTCGAACAATCCTGTTGTTTAGGACAGCTGTAAAGATCTTATACAGTGTGTTCAAACAAGTTATTGGCCTGTAATTCTCTGGGTTGGCCAAGTTGCCTTTTTACGGCAGGAGTATAGTACGTCCTAACAGCAGCAACATATATATATATATATATATATATATATATATATATATGTAAGGTCCTGATTGAACCCCATATATAATTCATGTACGCGTAAGGTCCCTATAAATCTTTAAGTTCTGAAGAGTCGTGCGGTGAGAACTTTCGCTTCTCCTATTCGTTCATATATAATTTTTCTACTTAAATTATGGAAAAACTGAAATTTTACACGTAACAATTTTCACACGTTAATAACTGCTCAGGTAAACTTTATATTATCTGAAATAAATTTTTGGGGACTCACGGAATACAAATAATTTGTTTATTATATCATTTAATTGTTATGAACAAATTTTAAGAACAAATTGAATTAAAAATATAACAATAACCATTGCTATAAACAATTATTGTGGAAAAATATTAAAATTTGAGGTCTTTTCACCTTATAATTTCATGTAATGGACTGAACGACTTCATTTATTCCGGGATAATTTTTGATTTCCTAAAATTGTATTTTTTGGATTTTTCTCGTAAATCATTAAAGATATCGAAACAAAAGAAGAGACATTTTTCATATAACTTTAAAATAAATTTATTTTTGAATTTAAAATATAGAAGGCAGCAGTAGCATGCAGGAGAAATTAAGCCACGCAGAACTGTGTGATTATTGACTCCTATTTTTAAAAAAATTACCGATATTTTAAGGAATTGATTTTGATAATTTGAAGGGGTTTCAAAGAAGTTCAAAGACTATAGGGTTTTTTTTTAATCGAAGTCATTTTCAAGAGCTTTAAACAATTGCAAGGAATTTCTAAAGATTTCAAAGAATTCGAAATATTTTGGCGTATTATAAAAGATTTTAAGGAGTTTTTAATTGATTTCATCGATTTACTCGGCGCGGATGCAATAATCAGCCCGACGCTCGAAAACGCGTAAAAGTATTGTTCGATCGTATCAAAGAAAGAAAATTTTCAAAATCGAAAAATCAATTTTTTGAAAACATAGAATTCTACATAATAAGGAAATTAAACTTTTTTTCATTGAATTTTTTCGCCAGAAGTTTATTTTTAATAATAAAAACGAAATATTGAAAAAAAGTTTCTCCCTGATTTAATTAAGTTTGAAAACTTAAATCGTTCTAACTCGGCCAAATATGATTGAAATGAGTTCAGATTTGTAGGACGTGATCAAAATACTCTAGCGATGCTTAGGAAATCATAAAAAAGTTGAAAATGGCTTATTGTTTCATAATATTCAATTGCAAAATGAGGTCAATCGATAATTGTGTTTTCATTGTTTCGCCGGTAAAAAGTATCAAGGTAACTTCGACTTTCAAACAACTTCCAGTGAGTGATTTGTTCAGCAATGTTGATTGAAGTTTTTTGGAGAATCTCATATATATTCGTTGAAAATTCACTGAGATATTCAGATTTGGAAAAAGTACTCGACGTCTGCCCGCGCAGACTGAACTTCGAGAACGCTGCCTACCAGAGCAGACCTCCTCGCGAGCGGTTTCAGTATGCACCGTAACTGTTACGGTGCGACACCGGAAAATTGTTCACCGACACCTTCACCGCTCTAGCTGTTACCGGTCCTGTTCTGGCAGTAATGGTTACTGCCAAAACCGAAACGTTTCAGCGCGTGCGCGGTTTAACACGAAAGGGAATCAAATTAACTTAAATATATTAAATAGATAAAAAAATAGACAAGTAAATTAATAATAGATTATATTAATAATAATGAAATATATTCAACTAACTTAAATATATTTTTATATTAAATTTCTTATTTCTCACATATATAGATTTGTGAACTTGAAGTAGTATTGAATATAACAATCTGTCTATTTTGACTTGGATGAAAATGAAATTGGATTAATTAATTTATGAGAATATGATAAAAGTACGGAAAGACTTACCTGCTGAGAAGGCCTGCGGACAACTGATACGCACAATAACACAACACACAACTGCGAATAAGAGGAACGGAACCGATTTTGGCAGTAATCGTTACTGCTATGAACGGCGAGGTTCAGGTGTGGGCCGTTTTAGTCACTGCGGCTCCCAAATCGGTTACCGCAGTAATAGTTACGGTGTAAACCGTAACGACACAGTTGGGCACCGCAAAAGGCACTGCAGAGAGACTATACGAATTTCTTTGCGTAACGTTTACGGTCGTCGCAGTAACCATTACGGTGATAGCAGTTACGTTTACTGTTTACTTCTCTCCGTGTAGATACTTGTTACCGGCGGAACCAAGAAAACACAACCATGGATTGACCTCATTTTACAATGAAATATTAATGAACGATAAGCGATTGCTAACTTTTTCATAATTTTCTAGACATGGCTAGAGTATTTTGAATACGTCCTACAAATATGAACTCATTTCAGCAACATTTGGCCGAGTTAGAGCAATTTAAGTTTTAAAACTTAATTAAACCAGGGAGATACTTTTTTCAACATTTCGTTTTTATTATTAAAAAAAACGTTTGGCAAAAAAAATTCTGAGAGGAAAAAGTTTCACTTCCCTCTTATCTAGGATTCTACGTTTTCAAGAAATTGATTTTTCGATTTTGAAATTTTTTTTTCTTTGAGACGATCGGACAATGCTTTTACGCGTTTTTGAGCGTCAGGCTGGTTATTGCATCCGATGGGTCAATTAAATAGGATTTCAGCCGATTTAAAAAATGTCAATTAATTTGAAAAGATTCCTAATTCATATATATATATATATATATATATATATATATATATATATATATATAGGAAAATATTTGAAAGAATTTCAGAAGATTGCAAGAAATTTGTTATTTATTTAGTTTAAAGAATGTTAGAGGATTTGAAAACTTTTAGAGTATTTTAACAGATTCTAGGGAATTTTCAATTGATTTAAGTCATTCAATTGGATTTCAGAGGATTAAAAAAATATCAAGTGATTTTAGAAGATTTTAACTGAATATATATTTTAGGAAAATATTGTAGAGAGTTTCAGAACATTCCACGGACTTTTTTGTTATTTCAATAACACCGGCACAAAAAAAAACACTTTTCTGATCTACATACGCGACACATATATTTCCATGTATTTTGACCCGCTAAGCACGAATCCGAGGTCCGTTTGACCCAAGCACAACTGGGTCAAGGGCATTTGAAGGTCAAATGGACAGAAAAGTCATTTGGGTTAAGATACCCGAGTCGAAATTTAGACCCTACTTTGAACCTGCAGCTCCTCATTAGAACCTGATTTGCCGCTATTCAAACCTATAGCCCCTACTTTGAGGTTTTTACTCCTACAGAATGAAATATTAGAGCCTCCTTTGACTCCGTTTGAACCCACAGGCCCTACTTTGAATATTTAGAAGCTACACCCAGGAAACAAGAACCCATTGAAAAGGCGACTCCGTGAATTGCATATCTGTTATTTGCAGATTAAGATTTTTCAAACTGAATTGGTTTGCGACTATGTAAATCGGTCAGTTTCTCGATATTAACAGTAATAAAGTATCTGTAAGCAAAAAGGAAAGGATTATTTCTAAAAATGTTAATTGTCTTACAAAACCGAAACATAAGTTTCCATTTGAGCCTTAAGTTATCGAATGCTATCGTCCCAAGTAGTCAGAAAAGAATATAAATCAGATTTTCGACTTGCGAAAAACAACCAAATTTGGAGGTTACGGACAACAAAATTTAAATAATAAATTGTCGGACTGGTCTGTAATTTCAACCCAAATCGGTTTCATTCTCTTGAGGACGCTTTCCACTAAACTGAAGTGAACGTCAACGATATTTGATAAATAAGTTATAAAATTATATGATAAAAAACACTACAAACAAAGAATTGTATACTTCATGAGTTTTGTTTCAATATTAAGTTCCTGAGGTACAGTTGATAGTGAAAGTATTTCTGCAGAGAAGGGAACTCAAAATAAAAATTTATAACCATTACCGAAATTAAGCCATTATTATTATTATGTGAGAAGTTGTAGGCTCCGGAAGCTACGATCATGGTTCTTTAAAAGCAACCAATCCCGACGCAACTGGAACGTGTACGTCATCCGCTTCTGCTCCTTCTATCCTAGAAGGTAAGCAAGAGCGGGAAATTTACGCGAGATAACATCGGGCGACACTGTTCCTTGGAGTCAGGTCTCTAGCCGCGGATGATCTTACGCGGCAGACGAGACAGTTGGAGATGAAGTTTCACCTCTGGATACTTTTTTAGAGCTACCAATCTTTTTAGAATGTTATGAGGAACAGTGTTGACGGACCAGATGAAGTGATCCCAGAAGAACAGCCTTTTGCATCCGGTTCGCGATGGAATGAGCCTGACGCTGGCAAGCCGGAATCTTGTTGAGTTGGCTAATAAATGAAGCTTTCATACCACCAAGACAGCCGATTATGAGAACTACAAGATGGACTTTGAAGCCTTGGTAGAGCCTGCTCAGCTCGAAAAGAAGTGCTTGATATTTCGCCCGTTTTTCTTCCTCCTTTGCCGTGATATTACCATCGGCTGGTGCCGGGAATTCAATCACGTAAATGATCTTGTTCTTCAGATCTTGGAGGACAATATCAGGCTTCGTAGCACTGATACGTTGAGTGGTCGAGAATGAGAAATTCCAATAGATCTTACACTGATCATTCTCCACAACGGACTCGAGTTCCCCCTGGGCGTATGGCAAGACGGGCAATAGATCAACACCATAGAAGTGCCTCAGATGGTAATATAACACTTTTAGAGCCCCATTGTGTCTCTCTATGTACCCGTATCGTTCATATTTTGAGCATCCACTGAGAACATTTCCAAGTGTTTCTGGCTCTTGCTTGCACGCTCGGCAGTTGGTATCGCCTACAGGTATATTCATTATGCGCTCGCGGTAAATTAAGGTGTCTATAACGCCATCTTGACAAGCAAAAAGAAATCCCTCAGTCTCCGATTTTAATCCAGCAGACTTGAAAAACATGTTGGACAGACCCAACGAGAGCTCTTCTCTACGTATAATGCCGTAGAATTTACCATGATGGGGCTTGTCAGCATGTTCTCTTAGTAGAAGCGTATGTTCTGCTTCCTGTACACGACTTTTGAGCACCAAAGGTGTTAGTGATGCTAGGCCATGTGTAGTGTCGCTGGAATCAAATGGGAGGCCAAGCTCCTCTGCGGCCCCATCTGCGGCACGATATAGAAACGCCGCAGCATTGACGACTTCATGTTGATGTACTAGTCGCATAAGAAAATCTGTGCTATTTAGAACTGAGCAGGCTGTAGCCAGAACCGTTCTGCGATGAAGACACTCTAAGCTCAGCAAGCCTCTACCCCCTTTATCTCGAGGGAGGTATATTCGAGGTACGGAAGATCTAGGATGATGACTTCGATGGATTGTCATCATCTTGCGTGTGCTTCGGTCAAGTTGCTTCAACTCATCGACGTTCCATTTTACTGCACCAAACGTGTAGAGCAGTATAGGAACGGCCAGCATATTGGTCGCCTGGATCTTATTCTTTCCAGATAATTCGGAAGCCCAAATTTTTCTGAGAATTTGGCGATACCTTTTTCCAAGGGCCATTTTTAACGCAAGCACATCATGGGTTTCCGCTTGCGGTATTCCAAGATATGTATATGTTTCTCCCATACCAAGATGTTGAATGGTATTTCCGCCTATGAGTTGAACATCCAGATCGTGACGCGATGATGTAGTTTCTAATCTTCCTTGGCGTAGGTGGACGCAGGCACACTTGTCCAGTCCGAAGCTCATGCCAATCGCTTTAGAGTACCTATTTACCGCCTCTACAAGGATGTTAAGGTCCTCTTTCGAGGAAGCAAAGAGTTTAAGGTCGTCCATGTATAAAAGGTGGTTGACCTTATATTCTCTTTTGTTCGGCGGGCCACATAGGTATCCAGAGCTTTTGCCTCGGAGCACAATAGATAGAGGCAAGAGGGAGATGCAGATAAGTATCGGACTTAGAGAGTCTCCTTGGAAGACTCCCCTCTTATATGTGATATAGCTTGTAGTCACTTGTCTTTTGTCAGATGTTATGACAAATCTTGTCCGCCACAAGAGCATAAGCTCTTTTATGCATCTCACTATTTTTGGATGCACCTCCATGCCCTCAATGAGCTTAATAAGTAGCTCATGGTTCGTGTTATCGAATGCCTTACGGTAGTCAATCTAAGCCATGGACAGATTGCGTCGATACCTGATCGAGTCCTGAGTGATACACCTGTCTATTAACAGGTTCTCCCTGCAACCTGCCAGACCTCTCTTGCATCCACGTTGTTCAACTATTGCACTCCACACCGGCTCGATAGATGTTAATATCCTATCTTTGAGGATGCCAGTGAATAGCTTGTAGCTGGTGTTTAAACAAGCTATGGGCCTGTAGTTCTTTGGACTTGACAAATCTCCGGTCTTAGGAATCAATACCGTGCGTCCTTCCACTAGCCACTGCGGGACGGGTTGTTCTCCGTTTAAGAAAGTAGTAAATATACGAGCTAGATGTTGGTGCGTAGAAGTAAACTTCTTCCACCAGAAGTTGTTGATTTTATCTGGCCCTGGCGCTGAAAAGTTCTTAGTTCTAGCGATAACTTTCTTCACTTCTTCAGCAGTAATTAGTGGACACTCTTCCTCTGGACCTTGTAACCTTTGCCTTTGGCAAAAGTTACGAAAGAGTGATATATCTGACGCGTCTTCATTTAGCTGATAAGTATCTCCATATACTTGTTCCCAGAAGACTTGAATCTCCTCTCGACTAGGCGGATTTTTAACGGCACGTGACGTTTTATTGAACAGACGGGAAGGATGAGTAGAAAAGGTGGAATCTTCCTGAATATACTTTACTCGCCGTTCAAGGCGCTGTTTCGCTGTTGAAAGAGATCTTATTTTTTGCGTCCAGTGCTGCTTGATGGTCAACAGTTTACACTTGTTCAGCGTGTGATTTGCTTTCCTCAAGTTTCGAGCAAGTGCCCTAACTTTTGGAGTGAATTTTTTATTTAATGTTATGTAGCTAATCACGCACTGAATATTTGATGCATGCCGTCTCGCCGTTTCAATTTTGAATTGAAGCTGTGCAATACGCTCGCGAGTCTTACTCAGACGTACTGAAGTATCGTTACTTCTACTGTCTCTAAGCAAGGAGACCGCCTTCTCGTAAACAACACAGTTCAGATTCCAGAGATTAACATCTTCGGGGAGCAAATCGGGGAGAGCAGTATTAGCTTCAGCTAATTTGTCCATCCTGAGAAAGACTTTTTGGTGGATAGATCTCCTACTTCTCATGTTAGCATTATCGGCTATCTGCAAAGGTGGTCTTGCTGGAACGGGTGGAATGTTCGATGGAGGATGTTGCTCTTCTTCTTGTTGATAAAGAGCTTCATATCCGTTTTTTCTCAAAAAGGATACCTGATCTCTTAAATACTGAGGCGTTTGATGAGCATATTCCGGGTGCATATTGACCCAACGGTCATGTAACCTCTGCATGAATCCTCTTCGCGCCGGTGAGCTTCTTTGCCAACAGGTAAGGATGTCTCTCCTGAGTTGGTCTGACCATTTAAATCGATGTTCTCGCGTTTGTCCGGGGCCATTGCCTGGTCGTCGCCTCGGTTCGGTCCTATTGCCACTCCCAACTGAACCATGGCCTCCATCCGAGAGAGGCCTATTGTGGGTGGCACTGCACGATACTGGTGTCGTAACCGCATAATTCATTGCATTGGAGAGTTAGCCCAAAGCAACGTGGCTGACTGCAAGAGCCGGAGCTCTCGGGCGATGGGGTCGCCACATCCCTACGCCTATATGGTTCCGATACCGGGAATCGAACCCGAGCCTCCTGGGTTATTGCCAGTGTAGGGGCTGGAGCACCTAGGTAGGGTCTGGAGCGCCAATGCAGGGTAGGGCCTGGAGCACCAATGTAGGTTCTAATTTAGACCCTACTTTGAAGCTAAACGTGGAAAAACGGCCGATTTCGGACATTTTTAGCGTCAAAGTAGGGTTAAATTGAATTGAAATCGCTGCTTATTTTCAACCTACTTTGCTGCTCCAGCGCCTACTAAGGTAGGAGTTATAGGTTCAAAGGAGGGCCTAAATTTCGACTCGGGTAGCTACTATTATTTAGGTTTTTTGAGTCGCTGAATCCGAATCCGGGGTCCAATTGAACTTATCGAGTCAAGGTCAAGGTCATTTCAAGGTTATTTTCGTTCATTTTTCTAAAAACAAGTTTCTGACTGCAGATTCTGAAAGAACGAAAGATTTTACGTCCAGATATGTATGTTTGTATTTTTCTGTGACGACCTCTAAGGTCATTTTAAGGTCATTTTATTTAAATATATAGATGGTTCATATGGGTAAAATATAGCTACATGGGACTAGACTACTATACTCATATGTTGTGGGGGTCGCTAAATCTGAATCCGAGGCCCGCTTGACCCCAGGGTGCCAAGGTCAAGGTTAGATCAAGGCCAGATCGAGAGAAAAAGGTGTAACTGTTCCAAAATTTGACTTTTACATGTTTTAAGGGGTCGCTGAATTCGAATCTGAATCTCGTTTAACCCAACAAATCAGGACTAAAGGACGTGAATATGTTGGCTGACTGCTGTTGGCTGCTAAAGAGAGATCAAGTACCTGGCGATGGAGATGGTGATAGTTCGAAGATAACTAGAAATCCACTGCATAGATCCTTTGGCAATAAAAGAGAACGTTATAGGCAAAAGAAAGAATAAACGCTATTCCAAAATACCATACCGTAACTCCCGTTTAGTCCTGATTTGACGACCCAGAAGTTAGCTATGCATATACATCTGAAATTTGTACCTTGAATTAAAAACAAAGTAATAGTTCTATCGATAAAGTGAAGATACCCCTACATTCATCTCGGCAATATCTCCAGGTGTTTTTTTTTAATTTTTTCAAAAAAGTCATTCTTTAAACAATGATATTGTTTATAATTTTTGGGAACTTATTCAACAATAATGGAAAACAATTAATAATTACTCACAGAATGACTTTTTTGAAAAAATGAAGAAAAAAAACACCTGGAGATATTGCCGAGATGAATCTAGGGGTATCTTCACTTTTTCGATAGGGCTCATAGTTTTATTTATAATAAAGGCTCAATTTGCAAATCTATTTGCAGCATGGCGTAACGTGAAGGAATGAATCTGAAGGGTATAAAAACAATGGATAATTTGTTAATTATTGATAAGTGAAAGTTTCAGCAGTTCGAATAATGATTTACTCTTGTTTTAGTATATGGTTTGCTAATATTTTTGTCCCTCAACTTGAAAAACCTGGAAAAATGTTAATAACAATGTAATTGTTTACATAATTTGTTCATTGCAAGAACAAAAAATCACCTAGAAATATGGTAGAGAGGAATCTCCCTATATTCCTAAAATTTCTTTACGACTAATACTTTTGTTTATAATAAAGGCAAAATGTTAATTAACAATGTAATTGTTTGAAAAATGAAAAAAAACACCTAGAGATATGACTGAGATGAATCCAGGGGTATCTTCACTTTATCGATAGGACTATTACTTTGTTTTTAATTCAAGGTACAAATTTCAGATTTATATGCATAGCTAACTTCTGGGTCGTTTTTCCTTGCCATCGAAGTGCAGCGTCTTTTAGATCTTGATGGAAGTGCTCCCCTTGCTCTTCGCTGTAATCGACTAAGTTCTCAGGAAAATAGCTAATATGAGAGTTCATGAAATGGAGTTTGAGATTCATCAAACATCCCAAGCGTCGATAGCTCCTCGCCATATTTGCTACGATTGCTTTGTAGTCATTACTTCTGTGACTTCCTAAGAAGTTTTGAGCAACATCTCGAAAACTGAGCCAAGAAGCTTTTTCTAAGTCTGTCATTGTCTTTGATGAAATTTTCGTCGTAAAACATTTTACGGATCTGAGGCATCTGAGCATCACTTGATCGAGGAAATTAATTTGTCAAATACTGAAAACATGTTCCTTCTTTATTCAAAACTTTGACGAATTGTTTCATAAGTTCAAGTTTTATGTGCAGAGGCGGGAGCAATACTTTTGACGAATCAATTGAAGGTTGTTCAACTACATTGTGATTTTCAGGTTCAAGTTGTTCTCTTGTTGGCCAAACACATGGGATTTTAGTCCTGATTTGTTGTGTTAAACGGGCTTCAGATTCGAATTCACTCACCCAAAAACATGTATAAGTCAAATTTTGGATCGGTAACACCTTTTTCTTCCGATCTAACTTTGATATGACCTTGACCTTGGCACCCTGGGGTCAAGCGGGCCTAGGATTCAGATTTAGAGACCCCCACAACATATTAGTATAGTAGTTTAGTCCCATGTAGCTATATTTCACCCATATGATCCATCTATATATTTAAATAAAATGTCCTTAAAAGTGACCTTAGAGGTCGTCACAGAAAAGTACAAACATACATATTTGAACGTAAAATCTTCCGTTCTTTTAGAATCTGCAGTCAGAAATTTGTTTTTAGAAAAATGAACGAAATTGACCTTGAAATGACCTTGATCTTGACTCGATAAGTTCAAATGGACCCCGGATTCAGATTTAGCGACCAAAAAAAACTAAACAATAGTAGCTATCTTCACCCAAATGACCTTGACCCAGATGTGCTGGGGTCAAACGGACCTCGGACTCGTGCACAGCGGGTCAAAATACATGGGAATATATGCGTCGCGTCTGTACATCAGAAAAGTGTTTTTCTTTTGTGCCGGTGTAATTTGAAGAAACTTTAAAGGATTGGGCATATTGTAGTGTATGTTAAAAGAATCCAAGGCATTTGAAAGAGATGCCAATAATTTCGAGGAATTTTAAAAGATTTTAATGGGCTTAAAATATTTAAGGGAATTTTGATGGATTTCAAGTAAGTTTGTATTTATTTCAATAATTTGAAGGAATTCTTAAAGATTAAGAATATTTTTGGGTATATCTAAGGAAGCCAAGGTATTTTCAAGAGATTTCAACAATTTGAAGAAATTTCATGAAAATTAGAGGATTTGCAAACTTTTAGGGTTTTCTTTAAGATTCCAAGGAATTTTCATTTGATTTCAGTAATTTAATTGATTTCAGAGGATTTGAAATATTCTAGAGTAATTTAAGAGACTCCAAGACATTTTCGAAAGCTAAAAAATATTTTTAATGATTTTTAAAGTTTTAAAAGATCTTTAAATATTGTGGGCAATTTCCAACGCTTAGAGAAATGTCCTCTTGTGACAAAACAATGTTTCTTGACGTGACTGGAATTTCCTCCTAATTTAAGGTTGAGAGGATTTTCATTTGTCTCAACATGAATCCTTTTGCAGCAAAAACTTTCGTTGTGCGACTAACTTCATATAATCTTGCAGCCAAATAATTCTGTTTGTGTACAAAATATATTCACGTCGTTCAAAACATTTCAAGGAATTTCAAAGAATTTAAAATATTTTAGGCTGTTTTTAAAATTTTCATTTGATTTCATTTGATTTTAAATATTTGAGAGTATTCAACAAAATTTTAAGGCATTTCAAAAAATTTTTCGAGTTTCAGGGAATTTAAAAAAAGTTTTAAGGATTTGAAAACTTTTAGACTATTCTAAAAGATTCCGAGGAGTTTTCAATTGATTTCAGTAGTTTAATTGAATTCACAGGATTTGAAATATCTAAGGGTATTTTTAAAAATTTCAAGGGATTTTCAAGAACTTTACAAATTTTCAAGTGATTTCAAGAGATTTCAAAGAATTTGAAATATTTTAGGGAATTTCAAAAGATTAAAAAGTAATTTATAATTAAAATTTTAAATTAATATGAAAATTTGTCTATAAATTTATTATCTCATCATATTTTAAAAGATTCCAAGGGATTTTATCAAATTTCCGAGGATTCCTCTGTTTTTGAAGGATTTTAAAAGCTTTCTAGGTTTTTGAATAAATATCAAGGATTTTTTCAAATTCTTTTAAATTTTCTAGAATTTTTCTGAACTCATTTTAAACTTACTGAATTGAATGCATTTTTTCATATTTTTCATTTCTCTTAAATTTCACTAAATTCACTACAATTTAACTGAAATCAAGCAAATTTTGGGTTTTTTCAGTCTTCATGAATTTAAGTTGAATTGTTTTAAAGTCTTATGAAATTTACCTGAATTCGTTAAAATTTACCTGGAATTTTTATAAATTTCATCGAGTTCTTTGAAATTCTTTTTAATTCAAAAGGACATTAGTTACATTATTAATCCTCATTAGTTATTGTTAGTCACTTTTTGGGTAGGAAGTTAATCGCTTTTGGTCAATCCTTTTGTTTAAATATGTCACTCTTTTAATTTTTTCAAGAAAATTAGGCTGTGGCAGATTATAAATTGAAAATGTATAAATTCAAATTTTGTTTTAATGCTATTATGAAAGATTCTATATGTAAATAAAGTTACAAGTTCAGAATTTTGGTCTTATTAATGGCCAGGGAATTTCGAAAATGAAGTTTTGTGGAAACCCTAGTAATATATATATATATATATTAGGGTGGTCCAAAATAACGTATTTTCGAATTTTGACCATGTAATACTAGAAACTGAATCTTCATAGAGTAAGAACTCTTGTGTATTTTTTTCAGATTTTTAAAATAATAATTGAGCGAGCGCATGGCTTTCAAAATTTTGGCTGATTTTAGCTAAGAAAATTCAT
>CAKNYM010042834.1:0-24801 GCA_932195095.1 Andricus curvator | reverse complement strand
TTTAGTACAGATTTTTCTAACAGTGAATTACCCCGTGAATTACTTCTGCTACTTCTTTATGATTTTGTACTTTTTGTAAATTTATATTTTTAAATTGATCAAAATGAAGACTTTGGTTTGTCTATTATTCACAAAAATCACTAATGATGAAGAAAATACATTTTCTAACGGGAAGCAAAGTGCTCGTGAAATGAGCACCATAAAATTATAAATAAAAACTAAGTGGAAACACTGGAGATCGAATTCACAGCTAGTTTATAATGCTCGGCAAATGTTCAAGATTTATTAATTATTTAAACAATTTTCACAAACAGATTAGGAGTTTAACCATTTTGTCAATGAGTAGGCTCAATTTTTTACAAAATTAATTAAGAATATCTTTCCGATGACTTCTGTTTATAATGCGTGTGAATTTCAAAGATTTCTTAATTATTTAAACATTTTTCATAAACAAATGAAGAGTTTG
Source organism: Andricus curvator (assembly GCA_932195095.1). Taxonomy (NCBI): domain Eukaryota; kingdom Metazoa; phylum Arthropoda; class Insecta; order Hymenoptera; family Cynipidae; genus Andricus; species Andricus curvator. The sequence goes on along the minus strand of CAKNYM010042834.1, from coordinate 24,335 downwards.
GCTATTTTTTGAAGAATGGCCTCAATTTGTTTCTGAAATCAATAAAGAATGTATTTCCAATAACTCTTCTCTACGATACTTTGCACATTTACAATAATTATTAATTATTTAAACAATTTTCATAAACATATTCAGAGTTTGGCTGTTTTTCAACAAATAGGCACAATTTGTTCACGGAGTCAGTGAAGAATATCTTTCCGATGACTCTTTTCTATGTTGCTTTGTAAATGTACAAAAAATTTTAATTATTGAAACAATTTTGATTAAAAAATTAAGAGTTTGGCTATTCTTCAACGAATAGGCTCGAATTGAAAGAGTTTCCTTTTTCTAATTATTGTTTTTTTTTAATATGCTAATTGAAACCTGCTTTGCCTATCGAAACCATTTGAAATTCCGTTCAATCTTTCAAAATTCTCTCAAATCCGTGGATATATTTTGGAATCTTTTGAAATCCTGTAGAATCACTGAAAGCCCTTTAAATATATAGTAATTAATTAAAAGTCTTTGAAATCCTTTGCAATCTAGCATTTTTTTGGCTGAGTTGTTAAGCTTCAAAGGCAGGTGCCTATAATTTTTGCGCCGATAGTAAAACCTTTTATAATCCCTTAAAATCTCACGGAATTCCTAAACTACTTTTTATTTCTCGTTAAATTCCGTAAAATTTCGTGATTCTTTGAAATACTTTGTAGTACTTTGAAATGCCTTAACATCCTTTGAAATCTGTTGAAATCCTTTCAAATCACTGAAAATGTTAAAAATCTTGATAAATACCTTAAAATATATACCGCTTATAGTTTATATATTCAATAAAAAATAATAAATCTTAAAGAAGGAAGGGCCAGGGGATATAAAATTTTGAAAAATCGTCCTTACGTAATTAATGGACGATCCCTTACACTTTACACTCTTTACAGAATCCATGGATCAAGAATAATGATTATTCACTTTGCGATAGCGTTGAAAGCGATTTGTGTTACATAATTCATAATACAAACGTTTAATAAAAGTTATCGTATAAGTATTGAATTCTCAATTAACAGTTTTTCAAAATCCAGTTTAATGTTCCTTCTCATTCTATGTAACTTTTCGTCATTTTAAGAAAAAGTCACGTGATAATCGATTCTAGCAGCTTCTAGCAATAACATCCCCGTACTAGGGAGTAGGGGGAGGGTAGGGTGTCGAAAATGAGCGAAGAACCGATCACGTGACTTATGGACGACCCCTCCTTAATATGGGTTTCTACCTCGGTTTCCACGCCACTCAGAACGCTCAGCCCATAAATCACCGAATAAATAACAACCTCTTTCAGGAGACCCGAGAGGAGACCTAAGTAGACGCCTCATCACGTTTGATTGTTAGCTACTTTTACGAGCTTCGTGAAAGTGTTTTGCAATAACAATGACAGTCCTTCAAAAGCAATTCGTATATTACTATATATATGCCATTGAAAAAATTTATTTTTCTTCAGAACGAGTGCTCAATGGCCAAAGCTGATAGTATATTCTAAAATCTAAATCTAAAAACCAACTCGATGCTCACTGTCATAAATTAAAAATCATAATCCAAATCTTAAACCTCAAAGCTATTTGTCGTAAAAACGTCAACTTCGCGTTGATACAGAAATAAAGCATATAATTATTTTTCTGACTGTATAGTGTATAGAAAGAATATATTAACAATTTTTTAATTGTTTAAACAAATATAATTTGTTCAAACAATTATTTTTCCAAACATATTTTTTGAATCGTATTTCCTGAATTAAACATAATATTGAATGATTTCCAGGAGTAGTAAATTCTGTTAAAAACGTCGTGTCATTGTTTCAAGCAGTTTTCTATTAAAAAATGTGGATCAACAATATAAAATATTACACATAGAATTATTTTCGTAAATATATTTTAATATATATTTTTTGTGTCTTCCAGTATGTCAGATTCATAAGACTTTCAAATGCTATAATGAAATATAATCAATTTGAAGGAAATTTGAAAAAAAAACAATAATTAATTGTATAAACAATAACATGAAGTTTTTAGCAGAATTCATTACTCCTCGAAATGATTCAATATTATGTTTAATTCAGAAAATACGATTTAAAAAATATTTTTGGAAAAGTAATTGTTTAAACAAATTATATTCGTTTGAACAATTACAAAATGGTTAATACATTCTTTCTATACACTATACAGAAAGAAAAATAATTATATGTATTTTATTTTATTTAATTTTTTTAAAGTTATCAAAAAAAACTGCTTAAGCAAATCAAAATTGTTTAAACAAATAGAAATTCATCGAAAAGTAAAAGAAATGTATCAAAATTATATAATTATCCAACATAAAGTAGCATATGATAACAATTTCAGAAAAAACTGGACATCTCTGGGTCAATTTTTAGAAATTTTGAGAATAAACAATAAGTAATTGTTTAAATAATTACATAATAATTTTGAAAAAAATTACTATTCCAAACAGTGACATACTATTACATTTCAATGGGAGAATACGATTAGTTTTTACATTTGTTGGGAATAAATAATTTTTTAAATAAGTCACATTTGTTTAAACAATTAAAAATTGTTTAAAGAGTCATGGGAAATATTCAAATTGTCCATTAGTATTTATTTGAATGCAAAAGACGACGGAAATTGCCAAAAAGTAACAATAATAGGTAAAAATGTAGTTCTTCGACTTTTGGGTCATATTTGGGGCGCTGTGTGTGTGTGGGGGGGGGGGGGAAAGGGGGGGTTGAAAAAAAAGTTATTAGTATGGTTTTATTTCATAGGTACTCCTCTTCAATCCCTAAAATAGTTGGCACGTTTCGATCAAACCCTGAAGTATGAGTTCAATTTTTCGAAAATCCAAAATTGGCCCATGTTGATTAAATGGGATTTTGAAGTGCCCGGTGGCACGTGTTAATATACGAATTTCGAAAAAAAAATTGGGGATTTTTTTTCTCCGGAAATGGAAACTTTAGGGGGGGGGGGGGACTTGACCTCTAGGGTAAAAAAAGTTTTGCAATGCATTTTTGGACAACCCTAATGCACATACATCACGCCGCATGTATCAAAAATCGCGTGTAGTTATGCAGCAGAGGCGAACGCATGATGCTCATGATTATCGTTTGAACATGAACTTAAAAACTTTTAATGTGCGGATTGCACCCCTCCATAGTGAGAAAAGAATGAGTTTTTGATCGAAAGAGAGAGTTGGGAGGTTTAGACGATGATTTGGTGAGGCTCTTCACTTGGGGGTGATCGCTAGAGAGATTGATCAGCAGCCTGGGTCGGAGCAGTATTGCGGAACGAACGTGTTACTTAGATAAATAAAACGATAATTCTACATAAAAATATTACTCCCTTCCTCATCGAGTGAGTCACGCATACCCTGAAAGGGAAATGGCTTAATGGTACAATAAAAAAAATGTTATAGTGCACATTAAATTATTACTTGAGCAGTTATGAAAGTATGCATTGTAATTTCCTGAACCTTTTATTTTAAAATTATTTTCTGACTCCACTTTCGTGATTTTTGTCGAAGTCCAAACCATGATTCTGTCTAGAAACTAGGTAACATCTGGGCAGTCTTCAGATCTTTATATTCCAAACGAAATCCTAGGCAGCGCCAAGACCGTGACTAGACAGCAAAAAGGTTTGAATGAAATACGTAGCAAAACTAGACAGCGCCAGTGTAGCGCCAGGTTAGTACTGCGTGAATAGCTTGAGAAAAACTGTACTGGCTTTCGCATGATTCAAGACTGCCACGAAATTTTTCCACGCGGGTTGTTTATTATTTTTAATAATTAATAAGCTAGGCTTAATTATGATTTACGCAATCAATAAATAATTAAAATAAATTAAACAAATAATTTACGTTGAAGTTTTATTTTTTAGGATATTATCAATATAATACATAGCATTACACATATTACAATTATTCTAAATTTAATATAAATTTATTATACCTTTACTATATTATTCAATTGAAAGAAAATGTTTTTGAGCATCCTCCAAAACAATCAATCTTAATATACAGTTCTCATATTAAGATTTCAATCACCTTCAACAATTATTGTTTATTATCTGAAATATGTAATAGTGTACATCTAATTATTACTTGAGCATCTATGCAATTATGTATTGTCATGTTCTAAATCTTTCATTTTTAAATTATTTTCTGACTTCACTTTTGTAATTTTTGTCGAAGTCCGAACCGTGATTCTGTCTAGATTGTCTAGAAACTAGGCAAAATATGGACCGTCTTCATATATTCAAATCCGTACCGAACTCGTAGATAGCGCCAATAGTGGGACTCGACAGCAGAAAGGTTTGAATCAAACACGTAACAAACCTACCTTCTTTCTCATATTATTACTCCCTTCCTCACCGAGTGAGTCACGCCTACCCCGAAAGTGAAATGACCTAATGGTATAATAAAGAAGAAAGTAATAGTGTACATTGAATTATTACTTGAGCAGTTATGAAACTATGCATTGTAATTTCCTGAATCTTTTATTCCCAAATTATTGTTTTCAGAATTCACTTCTGTAATTTTGCCATCTAGAAATGATCTAGCTAATTTATCTAGATAATTTGTAGATGGCCAAATTTAGCTGGCACAGCTAGATATTGAGGTAACACAGCTAGAAATGTACATAACGCAGCTATATTTTCTTGGAAGACGAAATCCAGCTAAACTTCTAGCTGAAACAGGTAAACCATTTTTTTTTCAGTGTAGAAACTAGCGAAAATCTGTAGAGTCTTCATATCTTTAAACTCGTAGGCAGCGCCAAGACCGTGACTAGACAGGAGAAAGGTTTGAATGAAACACGTAGCAAAACTAGACAGCGCCAGTGTAGCGCAAGGCTAGTATTGCGTGAATAGACAGGCTTGAGAAAAGCTGTACCGGCTTTAGCATGATTCAAGACTGCCACGAAATTTTTCCACACGGGTTGTTTACTATTTTCAATAATTAATACGCTGGCCTTAATTATCATTTACGCAATCAATAACTAATTAAAATAAATCAAAACCAATCATTTATGTTAAAATTTGATTTTCTAGAATATTATCAATTTAATACGTACGAGTACCATTATACTAATATTGTTATTCTAAATTTAATATAAATTTATTGTACCTTTACTATATTATTCAATTGAAAGAAAATGTTTTTGAACATCCTTAAAAAAAATCAATCTTAATATACAGTTCTCATATTAAGATTTCAATCACCTTCAATAATTATTATTTATTATCTGAAATATGTAATAGTGTACATTCAATTATTACTTGAGCATTTATGCAATTATGTACATATTGTAATTTCCTAAATCTTGTATTCCAAAATTATTTTCTGAATTCACTTTTGTAATTTTTGTTCAAGTAAAAACCGCGATTCTGTCTAGAAAGTAGGTAAAATCTGGACCATCTTCATATATTCAAATCCGTAACGAACTTGTAGATAGCGCCAAGAGTGGCACTAGACAGCAGAAAGGTTTGAATGAAACACGTAGCAAATCTAGACAGCGCCAATGTAGTGCCAGGCTAGTATGTGGTTTGAGCGACATATAAATATCCTTTTTTTCCTTAATTGTAAACAGATTAATGTTTGTGTGAATTGGAACACATTTCCGGGTGATATGCAAAAAAATTCGAAAAAAGAAATTTCCAATGCATTTTTGGACTACCGTGACGCTCATCCTGTAAACTGTACAGTGGCATGGAAGCAGATATTTTCAGCGTTTGTTACTACTTGTAGGGTGGTCGAAATGTTTTTTTCGAACGTCGATGTATATAGCCCGGAAATTTGTTTGAATCCACAAGAAAATGTAGTAATGTTTTGTTGTAAAAAAAAAAAGATATTTAGAGGCAGCGCAAGCCCCATGACGTATGTTTTCTAGGGCCTCGAAAAAACCGCCCAAGTGAAAAAATGGGGTTGGCGATTGTTTGCGGCTAATTAGGGTTTTTGGCGATTCTGTAATGCAAATTGCTTGTAGTACGTAAAATAATACCATATACTGACAAGTACATGTGTGCCAAAATAGTGTAAAGAAATTAATAATTGTTTTTCGCAATTTTCTATAAGACTAGACAGAAAATCGTGCCTTTTCGAAAATTTTCAACTTTTTTTTCCATTTTTCAATAAAAGTGAGATAATATTTAATTAGTGTTACCAAAATAACTGTTAAAAAAAATTAGATAAAAAATTATTTTCTGAATTCACTTTTGTAATTTTTGTTCAAGTAAAAACAGCGATTCTGTCTAGAAAGTAGGTAAAATCTGGACCATCTTCATATATTCAAATCCGTAACGAACTTGTAGATAGCGCCAAGAGTGGCACTAGACAGCAGAAAGGTTTGAATGAAACACGTAGCAAATCTAGACAGCGCCAATGTAGTGCCAGGCTAGTATTGCGTGCATAGAGAGGACTCAGAAAAAATGTACTGGCTGTAGCATGTTTCAAGACTGCCACGGAATGTTTTCACGCGGGAAAGTTTGTAGATAGCACCCCTTCATAGTGGAAAAAGAATTGAGTTTTGGATCGAAAGAGATAGTTGGACTTTGAAATGAATTTGAAATTATTTTCGCAATTAATCTTGAATAATTTGTTTAGTAATAAGAAGGGTAACCGTAAGTAATTATTCCAGTAATGTCCCGGCAATGTACCGTTTAGCAGTAGTAAACTTGACTATTCAGATGTACATTTTAAGATTTTAAATTTTATGTATTATTCTTACTTATTTATATGCTTCTATTACACGATTGTGATTGTTTAAGAAAATGATAATTGTTTTAAATTATGTACAAATCTTATAGCTTCATATTGTTTATCAAGTTCATGCATGAATTTGTATGGTGTAAAACTGTTGAATGTGCGTTATCATGTGTTGATCACATTAGTCCAAATATAATTCATCAACCCCAAAATATTGCCGAAAATCATGCACCATTCATAAAAGGAGAATGCATCTTTTTATGAATGTTCTGTGCTTTGATGAGTTGGTAAGCCAACGGATTTTAATGAGAGCAATTTTATTGCAATTCGCTCTCTAAGTGCGACCGTAGCTAAGCTGGCTGTAGGCAGATGTCATATATGTATTTATGTCATTCACAAGACTTACAGTTGGGGCACAATGACATGTATCTGTAGCGGATGAATTTTTTCTGGACTGCATGTGATCAAACGACTGATATGCACAAACATCACGCCACATGTATCAAAACTCACGTTTAATTATGCAGCAGAGGCGCACGCATGATTGTCATGATTATCATTTTAAATAAATAAACTAAACTCACGATATAAGAAGAGTTTCGGTCATGAATTACATTGGCCTGTATCCAAACTTGAAGCGGCATAGCCTCATGAACCTTTTCCGTCCGATTTGGACGCATAACGTAACCTGATGCAACTAACGCGCTAAGAGGTGGGCACTCGATCTGCTTGTCACGCTTGACCGAACAAATCATCTGTGCTGACCAAGCGGCTTCTCTCATCATGAAAGAACGGGGGCCATCAGTTCTAGGAGTATCGTAAACCGGAGGTTCTTCTGTCGGGAGTTGAGTGCATGCAACATTTTTCAATCTGCATATTTCATTCAAAGTGCGTAGCTTGCATAACAGAATAATGGGAAAAGAATAATTTTTCCATGAAAATAAAAACTTCAGATTATTACATGAATAAGAAATTCTTGTAACAATCAATAATAAATCATTTGTTTAGTAATAACAAGATATGACATTTCAATTTGTATTATTATTATTATTTCTTTTATGTCTCTATTATGCAAGTCTGACTGTTCAAGAAATAATTATGTTTTAAAATTATGTATAATTGTTGTAGGTGTACATTTTGTGTCAAGTTCATCAATTAATAAAATACTGTAAATAGTTTCATCCTCAATTGTAATTAGAGAGCGGACTAGAGCAACTGTGAAGTTAGCTGAAGAGCGCCAATCGGCTGCCACACGTAGAGAACCCCTGTTAGACACACTCATTTGCTTTATAGAATAGAGCTTGAATTCGAAAATGTTTGGTTTGAATTTTCTTAATTTCGGGAGGTCTTGAATTTTTAAATTTCACAATGTTGCAGGTTCAAATATGTACAAATATGAAAAATGTCAGGTCAATTACAATTTCGAATATTTGAGAATTGCAAAATTTTCTATTAAAAGCCTTGATAGTCAGTTTTTCGTTTCACAATTTCAGATTGCAATATACTAAATTGTTTGGTTTCAATTGTAAACTTCAAAAATGTTCTGGTTTTTTAAATTCTTTGAAATCGTATACTATGAAATTTGAAACACTCGATAGTTGTACAATTTTCAGTTTAATGGATTTTCAATGAAACAATTCTACATGAAATGCCTTCAGAATAAATTCAAAACAATGGAAAATTAAGACAGCAATTTTTAAAATTCAAGCCTTAATAATGAGAAGATTTTCTAACCGGCACTGAATATTGATTTTTCATCGGAAAATGGTTCCAAAAAGTGCGACATTTTAAACTCAGTTAAAAAAAAGCAATGTTTGTTATTGAACAATTGAATGATTTATCTAAAATTTGCAATGGTTAAAAATTTAGAGTTGTACAATTTCATAGTAAACGCTGAATGTAGTGCTTAATTGAAAATTTTTCTCCATTTTGAACGTTGAAATTGATGGTGAACTTCGTTTTTGATTTATCAAAATAAATGCAATCAATATTACAAAAAAAAATTTGTAGAATTTCAAAAGCTTTGACTTTAAAACGTTGAATATAGTTTTAAAATTAAAAATGTAAAATTGTAATTGCTTTGAATGTTAATTTGTGCAAATTTAAAAAGTTTCCATTCAAAATTATTAGGCAATTTCGAATGATTTTAATTAGAAATAATACAATTTTACTTCCTTTATATTTTAAATTCTCTATTTTCGAAAATTCAAATATAAAAATATTCAATTTTTAACGTTTTGAAATTATTTTATTTTCGAAAATTTTATTTTGAAATCATTCAACTTAGAGGTTCTAGAATTAAAAATTTTGAACAATTTCACCCAGAAATTATACAATTTCAACTCCTTGCTAATGAAATTGTCAAAATTGCAAAATTCCCTTCCGAAAGAATTAAATTTTGAAAGCATTTGTTCAGAAAACGCATTTATTCAGAAAAGATACAAGTTCAATTCCTTCTCACTTCATTCTAAATATTGTCGTTTTTTTCAAAATTGTACCTAATTCAAAATTGCTTGAATTGGAAAGTTTTCAATTCTAATTGACTTAATACATTTGTTTGAAATTTGAACTCAAAATCATTAATCATTATTTAAAAAAAGTTTTAATCTTAATATCAAATTTTTTTTTCATAATGCTTTATTTAATTGTGAAAAATGGTACATGATTGAATAAATAAATGAATAGAATGTAACGTGTTAGACAGCTGTCTATAACCGGTGTTCTCTGCTCTCTAATTATAACATTACAACAACAAAAATGACACGACGAATTAATGAAAAAGTATATTGTAATTGTCGATCTGAATGAATGGAAAATCCTCATAGGCCTATAATAATTGCCTTGGGATTATAGGAATAATTTTAAGAAAATTACTGTAGAAATCACAAAAATACAATAAGTTCATAAAAATTGTTATATTTAAGGAAGTATCGTTTGAACCATGTGATAGGAGTATTGAAAAATTGACTATTATTCATTCATAATGTTGATAAAAATTATACAATAATAACAAGGTATTATAATTCACAATAATTACAAAACTGTAAAACGGTTAACATTATGTAATAAAAATGGCAAAAAAAAATGTAATTCAGTAGCGCAATCCTTTAGATAAAATCACCGGCCGAACGCTAGAAAAATCATAAAATTGGGGGCGGTCATCGATATATAGAAATGGATCGAGAACGCTGTGGAGAGAACGGAAATAAGCTTTAGAGAGAGAGAGAACACATTTGAGAGGCCTTTTTCTATTCCAGGATTCAGTTCCACCCATCGAAAATACTCTCAACCAATCAGCTGTATCTAGAAAGAGATAGGACTACATCTCAAATGTTCTCTCTCTCTCTCTCTCTCTAAAGCCCATTTCCGTGCTCCCCACAGCCTCATCGGTCCATTTCTATAATATGTCGATGGGGGCGATGCACAGGGCTGCCAGTCGCAAAAGATGGTAGGTAGCGCCATCTATTGATTTTGCGAGAACTGGTTATGCAAAACTCCCTGCACTGTACTCAACCGGTAATGCAGATTTCCACCGCACCACTCTATTAGACCTTGTCGAGCAGCGACACCTACCCATCGGTTTGCGTACTACGAGCTTCAAATCTATCGGCCGAATGTTTCAAAAAGCGGCCATCGATTTCTTGCATCAATGTTGCATCGATGTTTCGTGCAATGTTTCAGATGTTTCAGGCAACACCGATGCAATATTGAGGCAACATTCGGTGTTAATAGGGTGCAAACTTAAACTAAGTGAATAAAATGTCACTAGAAAGGACCCCAGAAACTCCTAACACGGAAGTCAAGTTTTGTGACCGGAAGTTCCTTTGCCAGTCCCCCCCCCCCCCCCCCTGACTAAATTAGTATACTGTCTCTTGGGCATGTGAACCATTCTATATTTATGGAAACACTCATTTGACTCATTAGACTTATCCATTTTTTCACGTTCAAGAAGAATTATTTGAAACTAGACTACGAGTAAAGTAATTAGAATACTGTAGAAAGTAATTAAAAAATAGAAAAAGATGTATATCACAAGGAATTATATACGGAGAACCTAACTTCCAAATACATTGACAAGTTTCTGTACAGATTCCTCAGGTTTGTATATGTGACAGTTTTGGCTGGGTGTTCAGTATTCACCATTTTCTACTAAATTCTAACCTCGTACCATGTAATTTTCATTTTTTCTTTAAAACACTGTGGGATGTCAACCAATTTTTAATGGTATCGGATTAGGTATCAATTACTGATACCCATAAAACGGCTCAACTACGATAGAAATATGTACATGCTCCAACTATAATATTAATGTACATGTTTACTTCCACAACTATTCAAATATGTTTAGCAAATGAATAATATTAATGTACATGTTTACCCCCACAACTATTCAAATATGTTTAGCAAATGAGACAGGTCAGTGGAAGTACGGTTTGTCATATGCAAATGTCGATGAGACAGGAAATCTGCTCTCATGATCACTGAATCAGTGAAATCGACATTGTTTAAAGCAGTATTTTGATTTATTTTGATTTATTTTTATTATTTTTATTTGATTATTATTTTGATTATTCTTTAGGGGGGTGGCCCCCCCCCCCCTAGAAAATTATGTTGTGTCAGGTGTTCCATGGAAAGTCGGGGGGGCCCAGTGGGCAAGCGCGCTTTTGCCCACCTGTTAAATCCGCCACTGGTGAACAAGTAGTAGACACAGAGAAAATCAGAAAATATTTTCAGTAAAGTAAACTAGGCTGTGTTCGAGAATTGACTGGCAGCACTAGTACTGCCAGTAGTTTTTTTAGGCGTTCGGAAACCGCTGACAGTGTCATTGCTGACAACTGTAACAAAGATATTATAAACGTAGATGCGGTACGGGGTGTTAGAGTGTGGAACCATATCACATTTTCTGCCATATCAAGGTGCTGCCCTCACCGTACTACGAAATTGTGCGCTGGCTGAGATGCGCTGGTTTTCTCTTTCTTCGTAAAATATGACGGTAAAACTAGCAATGTGCCATTGAAAGTTTCATTTTGAAACTTTCACTTTGAAAGTTTCAAAATGCGAAATTTATGATCAATGAAATTTAAACGAAACTTATATACATTATTTTCATTTAATATGAATTTTATTTGATTGTTTGGTTACATATATAATTATATACGTGCATAAATATATTGATATATTACATATTTAAGTAAACAAATCTACCTAAAACATTGCAGACAAGTCGAAGCCAAAGAATAAGTTTCTTGATCTCAAAAAATTGAATTATTTATTTTTAGAATGTAAATAATTCACATGAATATATATATATATATATATATATATACATATATATAATGCTTGAATTGAATAATCATAATAAATTTATTTCCCACTTATTTTTTCCCATTTTTAATTTAGTTAAGTTTATTAACGGCTAACGCCTTGATACATGGTTTCAGTACAGGCAACTGTGATGTGATTACAAGAAACTGCACTTAGAAAATAACAATAAAATGATGTATAAAATAGAAATAAGTTCTATGTACGAAATTTATAAAATGTGTTGAATTGAATTATTATCAATCATGATCAAAATTTCAAACTTTGGCACTTTTATTGGTATCTCAGGTATCTATATTTTAGGTTATGTTAGTTCTACTTCTGTTTTCTGACTCAGTTTATTTGATGTTAAAACAGTTTTGAAATTTAAAAAGAAAGTAAAGTGCAGTTCTGATAATTAAAAAACCCATTTTAAATGTAAATTAGGCATTTTCCATCTATAATTATTATAAATATAGCTAAAAATGCTAATGTTTCAACAGTTTCACTGACTTTGAAACTTTTGATTGAAACTTTCAGTTGAAACTTTCAAAAAGTATAAATTTCTGAAACGGCACATTGCTAGGTAAAACCACGAAGTACTTTTCGTGGGTAAAACACTAGAAAGATTTTTTTAGGTTAGAAAAGTTTGACATGTATCGCTTCATAAACACCGCACTTCCGAATGTAATAATAAATAGCGCCATGTCTAGGCACACCGAAAATACATATTTGGAAGAAATAATGAAAAATTAAGAATGGCAGAAGCACTGATATTATGGTAATAAATAAACTGAACTGTGATAGTAATGCTCTCAAAAAGATAATTATGTTTATATTTGTTAAATATTATAATTTCTATTACGTTCACGCTTTTCTATGAATGATAGAATGTATAGAATTTTTTCAGATCTGAAGCTTGAGACAGGTTTTTTGTACATAGCATTTTTCAAAAATGTTGAAAAACGTTTTCTTGAAAATCGAATTTTTAATTTAAAAAAAAAACTAACCATAAATTTCGAGATAAACCATGCTGAAAAAGATTTTCTTTGATAAATATTCGTTTAAATTGAAATAATTAAACATTTATACCAGAAAAAAACTTTTTTAATGTGTAAAGTTTTCAATAATTACAGTTTAAATTTAAAATAACAATGAAAAAATATATTACTGGATAAAAAATTTTGGTTGAAAATGTACATAGTATTTTTTTGAAGTTATAAACGCGCACATGTTTTTACATTAATTTGTTTATACAATTTTTGTAGAATTATTTTTATTTGAAATTCAAACAATAATTTTTAAAAACTCTAAATATTAAACAAAAATTTCTTTGATAAAAATATTTTATTATCGTATTTTTGATAAATAAATAATATTTATTAAGAAACAATTTTTTAATTATGTAATTTCTGGAATTTTATAATCATGGAATATTCTAGTTCGGATATTTTATAATTCAGCAATTTTATTATTTGGGAATTTTTAAATTCGGTAATATTATGAACTGTTCGGGAATTTTATTATTTTTGGAATTTTATTATTGGGGAGTTTTACAGAGTCGGGAATTTTATTTTTCGGGATATTTTAGTCGTCCCTAGAAGTACATTAAATTTGCTGTAATTATCATTTCGTCACCGGGATCTTGTCGATTTTTTCCTACTGTATTTATGTAAAAAAGAAATTTCATTATATGAAAATTTTTGAAATCACAAGTTATAAAGATAATCTCATTAAGTACAAAAATTAAAAAAATCACTATATATCCAATTTTCCTGGGTCACTCGTAAACGGGGGTGAATTTAATAGGAATTATCTCTCAGGAAATAATTTAATAAAATCCAAAAAAATTGGGTAGACTTTTTTGACCTCTAAGTATGTAAAAAAAATGTAAACTTCTGAAAATTGAAAAATCCTGCAAACAAGAAATTTTTTGTTTATGCGCGGATAATCAAGCTGTATGCTGTATATCTTTGCTGTATGTCTTTCGATTCCGAACCCATTATTGCCCATTATACTCTTTTAGGATTCCAATACAATTTACAAAAGACTAATATTGTAAAATTTTCTAATTCTTAAGGTTTCAATTTGACAACTTGAATTTTAACGTTAAAATTCAATTTGACAACTTGAACTTTAACGTTAAAATTTGCCTCATTTTCAGAACGCGGGCGTATTGTTTGGATTTTCACAATTTTCGTTTAAGTTATAGGTTAGGTCAAAAAAAATTTTGGGATACGAAATTGCTACAACGCGAAAATGTCAAAAGTTTAAATTTAAAGGTTAAAACTTTGGAAATACACAATTTTCAATGCATTATTGCAAGCCAGAGAGTCACTTTCTTACTTTTAGTCGCTTCTTTTGAAAGTCGATCCTCTGTTTTCAGTTTCCTTTGCGAAATATATCTTGAATTCGACGCATTTTAAATTCAATGTTTTCAGCTGCATTTAGATTGAAGTATACAAATGGTTTTGGTTTAAAATATAAATTAATTACAATATTTTTTTATTTTTCACAATTGTAATTTTAACCTTTAAATTTGAATAATTGTAGGTCGCAAACATAAAAAAGTAGCCTAATTTCAAATTTATAGCGTTTCTATTATATATTGAACTGTTTAGGCCTCTGCAATTTTTTAAGCCTTTTAAAACTTTTTCGAAAACTTTTTTTAACACTTTTTTGTCTATAAGAAACAACATTCTTGTGGCATAATAGGCTTTATAGCTTGAGCGTCAGGGGGGCTCTCCATGGGCTTCTCGTCCGTTTTTAAAAATAAAAAAGAACAACATTCTTCCATCTAATAACTGTTTTAGATTAGAAAGAAGTAAAAAGAAGCAAAATTATAAAATCTGATTTTTTTATTTTGATTGTGATTTCTCAATAAAAGAAAGTGCTATTTAGTCTACAAAACAGCTGCAAAAATAGGCATTTTACTGAAGAAATTGCTAAATATTTTTTTCGTATAAGGTCAAAAAATAAAAAATGTATGCGCCTGGAATTTCAAAAAGAAAGGTGTTTTGTATGTTATGATGTTCTTCAAAGGGCTAATCGCAATTTCAAAAATATTTAAAGCCCTAATAGTTGAGACATTTTAGATTTGTTGTATTCAGTATATTGAATAATTTGAAATTTAGAGCTATTTAAATATGCAAGAATTTTTTAATTGACAGTGTTTGATAATTTTAGATTGAAACATTTCAAATTATTTAATTACAAATTGAAATCGTTTGGAGCTTCAAGGGTAGAAAGGAATGTCTTTTAATACTTGAATAATTATTTTAGAACGACTAAAATAGTATAACTTCAGATAAATTTGAAAGTAGGACTATTGAAAATTAGGTGTGCTTGAAAGAACTGAACAAATGTTTAGTTTTAAAGCTCTCTAAAAGGGTACTTTTCAAGGTTTATTCATTTCTTAATAATTTGGCACCCCCAAAAATTATTTTTGTGAGAAAATAACACCTGATTTTTGTCAAAATTAAAAAATATATATTTAATGTTCGCTCAAGGTCAATTTTGTTCAAAGTGCTTGTTTCTGAATAAATTGACTCTATTATTTTTTCTGAATAAATTGACTCTATTATTGTTTCTGAATAAATTGACTCTATTATTGTTTCTGATTTCGTTCTGTCACTCATGGATTGTGTTTTTCATAGGAAACATTGAAATCTGTTCTTTGTTTCACGTTTATAAAATAATAATTAAAGGTCACTCAAGGTAATTTTCTGTACAAAATATTGATCTATAAAGAATATTTGTCTAACTATAGAACGGATTCCTTCGCCCAAAGATACAAAACTAAATTGGACTATAGTAAAAACAACTGGAAAAAATGCGATGTAATCCAAATTTTATAAAGGAAATTAACCTTGGTCGACCTATAAATATTCATTTTATTCCTCGAAAGATTGAAAAAAATCTCTTCGAAACGCTTTTATTACAACAATTTTACTAAAGAAGAATATTGTTTATAAAAATAATAATAGTATAATTTTTACATACATTTCTTAAGATAAAAAATTATCAACGAGATTTGTGGAAAATCTTTCAAGGAATAAAATGATTGTCCCGGAAGTTAGAACCAAAAAATTAATATTTCAAAAAAATTAAAGGTGTGCTAAATTGAGTTAGACTCGCGACCGGGAGAAATCGGGAAATGAAAGTGAATTTATTTTTTGTCCGGCAAATAAAAAAACTTTTTTAATTTATCAGCTGTAAATATAAATTAAATAATGCTTTTAAAAATTGAAATGTATAGTTTGATTATTAAAAATTGAAGAGTAATTGATTTTACAAGACGATTCTGGATCTGTTCAAAATTATATAATTTACATATTTTAACCTTAAAATTTGAACTAATTCAATTCGAAAACCTCAGTAGTTACGCAAATGTAAACGTCCGATTCAGTCTCCATAAACAATGTTCAGTTTAAAAATCACTTCAAATTAATATATTCATAAATAAACGCCTTTATTCAATTTAAAAATCTCATTCAAGTATTGTTTCAGTATAAAATATTAAATTTTTAACCCATTCAATTTAGAATTTTTAAATTAACAAAAAAAATAGAACAACTTTCAATATTAAACAATTCGAAACTGAATTGTCACAATTTCAGAGTGATAAATTTAAACTTTGAATGTTACAATTATCATTTTTTTATTTGTAATTTGAAAGTAAAAGTATTGATTTTTGATTTGCAAATAAAAGTTGAACAATGATTAAATTAGAAAAAATTCAAATAAGTTGGAGGTTTTCTAATGTTTCGAACAAAATCAGTACCGGCCCCCAAAATTTCTTTCGCCGCCCCTGAAGTCTGTGAAGTGTGCCGAAAAGTGCGGGTCCGTTTCAAATTATAAAATATAAAGTATGCACTTGTCATATTGCATTATTTAAAAAAGTTAGGTATTTATTTGATATTTGAATCAAGATGTCGTAAAATATAAAAAAACTTCGCACCGTGTGGCAATTATTATTAATATATATTTTTTTAACAATTAATTTAGCAACTTGTGCTTTACTTATTACTACCTTTTGTATTTATGTGGAAGCCCTTTATAAATTAATTAATTCATTAATATAATATAATATAATAATTAATTAATTATAACTATTTTCTGAAATTAAAACAAGCTTATTGCCACCATCTTGCTCCCAGTGATATTACACATGCTTTTAAATCCAGTAATTCCAGTAAAAATTACGTCACGCAAAATTACACGGAATCGCCATGATTGATGACGTTTTTCGGTCGACAGCCAATCGCAACGCTCCAAATAATAATTTTGTCTACGTTGGCATCACTGCAACAGTTCTCATCGCCCTCGCCATTCTCACAGCAGTAATTTTTATGACGTCACGCCAGTACATCCAGTACTCCCAGTCAATTCTCGAACACAGCCCTAGTGATGTACTAATAAAAAAGTACCTTCTCAGTCCCGACCGCGGCGCCACATTCACCGCAACAAAGGCAAAACTCTCGCACAATAGTTTGCTTAAATAACTTTAAGGTTATTTATTATTTCAATTAAGCATTTCACGTAAACATTTTTAAGGATATATTTTAATTTTACCTTGAATTTACGTCGAAAAGACGTTTCTACAGCGATATAACTCTGTGTAAGTGTAACATGTATAGGTAAAGGGCTTCGAATTTTCTAGAAGCTAATACACATGATATTTCGTGAAGATATCGATAGACATCATGATTTTTTATGCACCTCTAGAAAAAGTTTCGAGAGCATTCCACAAGTATTTTCTTAATAATAATCAGAAGCTGTACAGTACGTGTTTTTGTGATAACTTTTCGGCTTATTGGAAGAACCTGCTTAATTGACAATACAGAAAAAGAGTCAATTAAAATATCTATTGAAAGAACGGTAGTTGGTTTGATAATGCCTTTCAATGAAAAAGTTAACATAAATAAAATACCAATAATATTTCAAATATTGAAGATGTGGAAGAAAGATAATAATATTTGGTCTTGATTTTGTCTTCAATATGTCTTCAGGACCCTGACATCTGGTTCCGTCTCATCAGCTAGACATTGGAGATATACAGACTTATCTTGCATTTATGGCTGTAGCTGTACCAAGACAAGACCTGGTGGACTTGTCTTGAGACACGGAATGATAATTTATGTATTGGTGTTATTACTACCGTCAGGGTCCGCCATTTCCAGATAGATTGGGACCAAACAGTTGACATCTGCTAAGGATTAAAATTTTACAACCAATGCAACTTGTAATTTTATAATAACTGATTTTTACATTTAAATTTTAGAATCTGTCGGTCTCAACAACTACATGCATATAAAATTTTCCATAAAAAGATTAAAACTGTCAGTTTGAACAAGTATCTAGTGAACTGTTGGAGATAGGAAAAAATGGACAACATTTTTATATTCGCAATAATCCAAAGAACATAATTATTATAGATAAACAAACTTAGTAATACATCAAAAATAAATACGATGAAGATAAATAATATTAACATTCTGTGAAATTTAAAGTGGGTTGTCTCGGAAGCCTTCGCACTCTTTTGGCTTCTCTTCTAGCCATAAATCTCTCAGGTTCTTTCCAAAACAAAAAATCATGGCTCAAGACATCAATTTTTGTCTCTAAGTCAAAAATATTCGTCTGAAGACATCAAAAATAGTCTCGTTCCGTCTCACGAGGTAGACACACAGAATAACTTGAAATCGTCTTGGATTAATCTTTACCCAAGACGAAATCAAGACCAGATATTTTTACTCGGACAGAGATGGTAATACATATACATACCTGTAGCAATATAATGGGATGATGATTTTGAAAATAGTGCAAATATTCTATTTTATGGCTAGAAATGCAAATATTACTTTTCATCAAAGAAAAAAGGAGAAGAAACTCGTTTTTAATATTTCGCTTTGATTATATGATACGTAAAAATAAAAATGATGAGTATACTATAGAAAAGTATGAACCAAGCCTAGAAGAGAAACATTAAATACGTTCTGGTGCGACTACTGCTCTACCGATTTGGATGAATCAGGTGAATATTATCATCAAAAATATGATCTCGATTAGGCATTGTTATAAGAATGTGAATGCCGGAAATTTTTGAAATTGAACTATTCTTTGTGTTGCGGGGGGGGGGGGGGGGACACTCTTTATATGTCATAAATTAAATTACGTTAAAACACAATATCCATTTATTTTGGTTGAAAGTTATCTTTGTTTTAAAACATTATAAGCGACTTTTCATTTTCAATCCAATGATCTGAGAGAATTTGAAAATATTTTCCGGGAACTTTGGGACGTTTTGGATCTCAGAATTCAAGAAATATAGGATTCCATGAGATTTTCGCGACTTTTTATCATATTTTATGAGCAAATTTCACGGTATTTCAAAAACTATGAGGTATATTGAGATCTTTCCTAATTTGAGAGAATTTTCGAGTTCTTTGTGATATTTTAAATGATTTTAACGAATTTTCAAATTAATACAGTGGTTGAAGGAAATTCGAAGAAATTTAAGGAGTCTAGATTCTTTAACAGGGTGTCTACCCAAATTCCGGAAAAAAATTCCCTGACAATTCCAGGTTTTTTCCAGGTATCTTAAGTTTTTTCCAGGTACAATTTTTCATAGCATTTCATTTAATTTAAATTCAAATATTCCGCATATTTTAAACGCACTGTCTATAGTTATGGAATTTTCCATAACTCCAACCCCTTTTCTAGCTCGTTCAGAGCTGACATACACAGTGCCTAATTTTAAAAATTCGACTCGGAATATGTATACATTTTCGCGAGTTTATTATAAATAATGTTTTTTTTTCAGTTTCTAGGAATTTAATTAATATTACAAGACATTCTTAAATATTTTAGCACGATCGATTAATTAAATAATTAAATGATACTAAAAATATAATAATTTCTTGAATTTGTCTCTAAAGTCCATGAATTTTTTTCCAAAAAATACATTAATTCTCAATCAAACAGTTGGGTTTTTTAACTCAAAAAGATCAATTTTTAAACAATTAGCTGAATTTTAAACTAAGAATGAGCAGTTTCCAACCAAAAATGGAATAATTAAATTTTCAGTTAAAAAATTAATATTCCACCCAGAAAAAAAAACAGATTTATTTTTAAAACAAATTCAATTTAACTTTCAACCAAGTAGTTTTATTTTGAATCAAACAGATGAATTTTCAACTTGAATGATGAATATTTAACTGAAATACTTGAATTTTTAACCAAAAAGATAAATTTTCTACCACAAAGACGATTTTTCAACAAAATACATCAATTTTCAAAGAAATAATTGAATTATGAGCTTCAAAAGGACACATTCTCAAACAAATAAATGAATTTTGAACTAAAAAAGATCAAGTTTCAACCAAAAATGTAATAGTTGAATTGAAAAAAAAGATGCATTTTCAACTGAAATGATCAATCTCTAACTGGGATAGTTGATTTTTTAACAAGAAATATGAATTCTCAACCAATTGCATGTACCAGCGAAAAAAAATGATTTGCAACAAAAACTAAACTAATTTTTAAAAAATAGTTAAATTTTCAAAGAAAGTAATGAATTTTCAACTAAAATGATGAATCTTTAACTGGAATAGTTGAATTTGAAACCAAAAACAAGAATCATTATATGTCCAACAAAAAGATTAATTTTCAACCCAGAAGATTAATTTCTACCAAAGAAGTCAAAATTTTCAAATGAAAAAGATCATTTTTCAACAAAATATTGAATACTTGCAATGCAAATAAAAAAAAAAAATTCAACAAACAAATTTTCAACAAAATGGTTGAAGTTGCAACTGGAATAGATCAATTTTCAGTAAAAAAAATAATTTTCAGCCAAAGAAAAAACGAATTTTCAACAAAATTGCTCATTTTTCAACCAAGGAGATGAATTTTCTCTTAAAATGATGAATCTTTAACAACAACAAAAAATTACTTTTTAACAAAAGATAAACTCTCAACCAAGTAATTAAATCTTCATTCAAAAAGATGAGTTCGGAACGAAAAATGTAATAGTTGATATTTCAATCAAAAAAGATTGAAATTTTTAAACAAAAACAATGGAATTCAACCAAAAAGAACGATTTTTCAACAAAACAAATGAATTTTCAACGAGATACTTGAATTTTCAACTAAAACCGATCAATTTTCAAACAAAAACAGAATACTTGAAATATCACTTAAAAAATTGATTTTGAACAAAACAAAAAAACGAATTTTCAACAAAATAGTTTAATACCCGTAATATAAAGCTACTTTTACAAGTGAAGAATCATTGTTATTCGATTTAATATTGCAATTTACAAAAATTAAGCACGTTCTCGAAAAAATTCCCTGACTTTAAAAGAAATTCCCTGACATTTCCAGGTTTTTCCAGGTATATCAAAATTCCCTGACAATTCCAGGTTTTCCAGGTTTTCCAGGTAGGGTAGACACCCTGTTTAAACGCTTTTCAAAGAACTTCATAAATCAAGAACTACACAGTATTTCAGAAATTCTTTTTTTTTACATTGAAAAAAAAAATAAAAAAAATAAATAAAATAAATAAAGTAAAATAAAATTTAACCCTTTTCCAATTCAGCCCATTCAGCAGATGGGCACATATTAACTCCTACCAAATACAACGCTGCTGAAGGCTGGTAACCTTCTCAGTTCAAATCACCAACCAATTGAGACTCTCGGTTTCCTTTATCTGCCCCCCCCCCCTCCCAGTAACAGAAGTTTTGGTGGGACTGACGTTACAACTAGACTCTCCACCGTACGACGAATAATCACTTAACTTGGACATGATTTCGGCTCTCGAAACAAATCTCGCACATAAAGGTGATAGTTGGGTGTATAATCTAAACATGAATAATACAAACAATAAAGTAGCCTCGGAATGGACTGAAACTTTGATTGACGAAATGCATACACACGGTAAACGTAAAGGTCGAGTTTCAGGCGATGACTGGAGACTGGGTGTTTGGAATGCTAGAGGAGTGAATGATCTTAAAGTAAGAGAACTACGAGAAACTATGCATGCAAGGACACTAGATATTTTATGTGTACCTGAGACGAAGAAAAAGGGTTGCAAAAGTAGAAACATAGAAAATGGGGTGTTGAGAGGCGGTTTTGAAATATGGTCAGGAGTAGACAGTGAATCACATGGTAGTCAGGGGGTCGGTTTAATCATGAATGAAAAAGCAAGACAACATCTCAAAGATCATGGGTTTGTATCTCCCAGATTGCTGTGGGCTAAAATGAAGGTAGGAATCAGAAGATTATTCATCATAGCGTGCTACGCCCCAGTTGATAGTGACCCGAGAGAAGTCAAAGATGCCTTCTGGGACACTTTAAATGACACAATAAGTATTTGCGATCAAGGTGAAAGAATAATTCTGCTAGGAGATATGAATGGATGGGTCGGTGTCCAACGTCAGGATACAGATACAGAAAGGGTGCTAGGTAAATTTGGGGATGCAACAAGAAAAAACTATAACGGGGAAAAATTAGTTAGCTTATGCTTAGAAAACGGCCTATTTATTACAAATACTTGGTTTAGACACAAAATGATCCACATGTACACCTGGCGTAAAGGAAATAGCCACAGTATAATTGACTTTGTTATTGCGGATGAAATACTAAGAGAACTAGTGAAAGATACAAGAGTCATGAGGGGTTCCGAATGCAATACTGATCATTACCTCTTAGTCTCCAAAATAAATTGAGGGCATGTGGACTTTGCTACGGGATATCATCGTTGAAACTGCGACCGAAGTATGTGGTACGGCGATTGTAGGAAGAAAATCTGGTGATGCATGGTGGAATGATGAAATTGAGGCAGCCCAAAAAGAAAAGAAAGAAGCGCACGAAAGAACGTTGCACATTACAAGTCTTAGCGATGAGGAGAGAAATAGACTTAAAAATGATTACAGACACAAAAAGAGAAAAGTTAAACGACTAGTCAAAGAGAGTAAAGAGAAAATCAGAACAGAAGAAGAGAGGAAAATACAAAACAGCTTTGAAGGAATGATGAAACTATTATATAAACAGTTGAAGGAAAGTAAATATACAGAGTTTGCGAGCATGAGAAACAGCAAAGGTGAAATGCTATATGATATAGACGGGATAGTAGACGCTTTAAAAGACTCTTTTAAAGAACTATTAGGAGGTGAAGATATAGGACAACAAAACTGCGACATAGAACATAATGCATTAGAAAACCCAATTGAAAAAGTATGTGTCACTGAGGTCAGAAACATAATAAAGAACTTGAAAAACGGTAAGGCTGCTGGTGTAGATAGTATCAGCGCTGAAATGCTTAAATACGGTGGCGAGTACATACCTCACAGATTGTGCGAATCGATAAATCTATGTATCCAGACGGGGGAAGTCCCAGACGATTGGAGAAAATCGATTATCGTACCAATATACAAAAGAAAGGGAGATAAAAGCAACTGCAGTAATTACAGAGGTATCAGCCTTCTAAGTACCGTAAGTAAAATATACTCAAAAATACTTATTCGTAGGGTAATGGAAATTACAGAAGAAAAGATATGGGAAGTCCAAAGTGGATTTATGCCAGGAAGATCATGTACAGATCAGATATTTAGCCTAAGACAGATCACAGAAAAAAGCTTGAGAGTAGGAAAGAAAGTTTTTTGTGCATTTATTGACCTAGAAAAAGCATTCGACAAGGTAAATAGAAGTAAACTTTGGGAAGTCCTTAAAGAGTACGGAGTAAATGGAGGGCTCCTACAAGCAATAAAAACAATATATACAGGTAGTAAAGCGAGTGTAAGGGTAAATGGGAAACTGAGTGACTGTTTCGATATTATGCAAGGCGTGAAACAAGGATGCGTTATGTCCTCGTGGCTATTTATCATATTCATGGATAAGTGGCTAAGAACTGCACTCTTCGACGAAGAAGGTGTAGATCTCCAAACAGTCAAGGTACGTGGGTTAGCTTTCGCAGATGACAAGATTGTTATGGCAGAATCAGTCGAGGATTTGCAAAGAATGTTGAATAAACTTAATACAAGCATGAAGGACATGGGACTCAAAATTAACGCAAATAAAACAAAAATCATGGTGTTTGAGGGAAAAAGTGAGAAAACAATATGCAACATTGTCGTAAATGATGAAAGATTAGAACAAGTTGACCAGTACGTATATCTAGGTAGTCTATTCACTAGCGACGGAAAAATAGATGGGGAGTTAAATAGGCGCATAAATAAGGGTAGACAGGTTATCGGTAGAGTAGGATCCATCCTCACAAATAAAAACATATAAAAAAAAGCTAAAATGGCCATACATAATTC
>CAKNYM010042833.1:0-25102 GCA_932195095.1 Andricus curvator | reverse complement strand
GTAATTATTAATTACATTTTGCAAGGTGCCGCTGATTTACATGCTTAGACTGTATGTACATTATACTTATTTATATGTAATATCAAACTATAATAATTGTGTAAAAAATATTCATATTATTTGCACGGAAAAAAGTGGATCGTTAAAAAAACTCTGTGAACCAGCAGCTCTAACTATTTTAAATTGAACCGCAGCTTTTCGTCGGTGAATTTGGTTAAAATTACTATTTCGCATTCAGGTTATTTGAACTGACTTCTTAAAAGAGTAGGATGAACAATTTCAAATAGTAGGATGCACTGCACCACTTGGTAACCGTCCACACTCAGGAGAATAAGAGTTACTATTTCGTGTAGTATGCCTTACTTCTGTGAAGAGTAACTTTGCCGATTTCGCATTGTAACGCATATATGCATATGTATACATGCACTGCACGCATTCTATATACGATTTATAAATAGATTAGCTCGAAACTTTCGACAACAAAAATGATGTAAAATGTCGATCGATTTGAAAAGGAAAAAATTATTTTATATATGATACTGCACTTAATTTACGATTATTCTTACACAATTGCACGCACAGAGACTTATACATATGATCGCACGCTCAAACGCTTTGAAAAATCGCCCCCGCTGGGGAATCGAACCCTATCTAACTTACCTAAAACCTGTCCTAAAACCTAAATCTAGCGCACGCATTAGTCGAGTGAGCTACGCAACCACTTAGATTTTTCTGACAAACTCTCGGTCAAGCGGTTTCTCTGAGAAAAACGTGGCCAGCTAAGAAATTATAATAAATGTTTACTTAAAATTTGTTTAATTAATCTCTTACTGATGATTTCTAATATTTTGTAACGAGCTTGGGAAAAATATTTTGCTTAGAAGTATTAACTCACACAGTAAATATATTATTAGTAATTTATATGTATTATTATAAAATGAATTAAATTACAATTTTTAAAAAGTACATATTTTGTATTATTGAAAATTAAGGCTTGAAAAAATGTTTTCGAATGAAAGTTTTGGAATTTTTATTTGATTTTATTATCATCTCACTTTATTTAAAACGCAACATTCATTTACATAACTGATATAAATAAAAAATTGTTTAAACATCGTAATAATATATCAAATGCAATATCGAAATCACTATTTTAAGATTAGACAAACGTTGAATAGTGATTTAAATTTAATTTTTTGCACAAATAAAATTTTTCTCATGAGATATGAGAGTGCTGAATTAGAATAAAAACTGTTTAAAATAAACAAAAAATATTCAGTTCCGAGGTATTAATATCAGGGTGCACAGTCTTCCCCTGTTTTTCTTAGTTTCCCCTTTTTCTTGAAATTCCCCTTTGCCCCCCTGTCATCAAAAACCTTCCCCCTTTTCTCTTTAAATATACGATATTTTAAATTTTACCCATTATTGAATAATAATTAAAGCAATTATAGCACTTAAATGAATTATTTATGAATAAATAAGGTACACGTTCCAAGTGCAGACCATTAAAAATGAATACTCTCAAACAAATTTGAAGATGAAACATTTTAAAGCAAGTTGAAAATGTGAAAACTCCAGACAGAAGTTATTATCCAATATAAAATTGGAACAGTTACAAAATATATATTATTTTTTAAATAAGTATTAGAAGATTAATACATTTTAGTTGAAATGTACAAAGTTAAATACCTAATTAAAAAATGTAATATTCCAAACTCATCAACTGCAATTTTAAATGTTCTAACTTGAGCAATTTTTAATTTTTTTAAATTTTTACTTGAAAATTTAACTATTGTTAAAATTTTTTTTGTTGAAAAATAATTTTTTTAAACTCTTATATTCATTTTGTTGAAAAGCTGTCTTATTGATTGAAAATCAAACTACTTTGTTCAAAATTCACTTTTTCAAACTGAAATTTGCAATTTTTGATTGAGAATTATTTTTTGTATTGAAAGCTTATATTTTTGAGTTAAAAATTCGAGTGTATTGTAGAAAGTACTTTTTTTGGCACGAAAATTCAATAAACTGGTAGAAAATTGTTTTTTTCATTTGAAAATTAGTTTCTTGAAATGTAAATGTAGCAATTCAATTTTTGGTTCAAAGTTGATCTTTTTTATTTTGAAAATTCAAATATTTGGTTAAAAATTTACGTAATCTGTTAAAAAATTCGTCCTTTTTTTGTAGAAAAATAATCTTCTTGCTTTAAAATTCGACATTTTGAATACAATTTTTTTTCTTCATTGGCTAACAAATCTTTTTTGGTTGAAAACTCAACTCTTGTTGAAAATTCGTGTTTTCGGATTAAAGATTCAACTGTTTTGTAGAAAATTTGAATTTTCTCTGGAAAATTCAATATGGGAAGTTCAACTAATTGGTCGAATTTTGAACAACTTTGTTAAAAATTCATTTCTTAGTTAAAAATTCATAATTTTAGTTAAAGTTTTTTCTGGTTTGTTAAAAAGTAGGTTTTTTAACTAACAATTGTAATGTTTGGTTGAAAATTAATTTTTCAGTTATTAATTCATATTTTCGCGTTGAAAAGTCAACTGCATTGTAGAAAATTCTTCATTAAGGCTTCAAAATTCAACAATTTGGGAGAAAATTCAGTTTTTTCAATTGAAAATTAATTTTTTGAAACGTTAATATAACTATTCGATTTTTGGTTAAAAACTGATGTTCTTAATTCAACAATTCAACTATTTTGTTCAAAAATGATCTTACTCGTTGAAAATTTAAAATTGCGAAACTTAAAAATAAATTTCATGCTCAGTTACAATTTTTTTGAAAATGTGCAAAAACATGTTTTTTTTCGGATTGAGACATATGCACACATTTTTAAAAAAGTTGAATATGTCGAAACTGAAATTTATTCAGCTTGAACCAAAGAAACATTTTTTTATTTTTCTTTTTCGGAAAAAAATGTTTGTCGTGAATTAGGATTTTTGGGATTTCATATTTTTTTTGCGATTTTCGAACGTTATAAACACCACGAAAAAAATGTTTCCCATGGATAAAAAATGATAACATGTTTCTTTGGTTCAAGCTGACTCAATTTCAGGTTCGAATCAATCCAAAAAACATGTTTTTGTATATTTTCAAAAAATTTTGAATAAGGCATATTTTTTTGAAATTACACAAAAAATTTTAATTGTAAATTTAACGAAGAGAACAGAAGATGCTAACTGATTTCAATTGTTTTAAATTTAGATTGAAAGTATTAATTATAGTAAGGATGAAATGACAAATCTTGGAAAGAAATATTTACGAGAACGATGTTAAACATATGAAAATTGTGTATTTAACTAATTTTATTTTTTTCCGGACTTTTTCATTTCACTCTGTATGGATTCCCAACGATCTAAGTATATCCAATTTTTGAAAATAAATCTTTAATGGCAGAAACCATTGAAAAATTATTAAAAATTATTTAAAAATGTAACATTTCTTACGAAAAGGTTGTTTGTTCTTTTCGACATATGAAAATAAATGTTTAATCTTTCCCCTATTTTCCCCTTTTTCGTGCGAAAACCACCCTATTTCCCCTTTTTTGAGCTCCTTTTACGCTGTGATCCCTGTAATATTAAGGATCGCGATATCATAGTAGTATGGTAGATTTTATCGTTGTTGAAAATCTGAAAAAAATGAGAAAAAAATTTTTTTTTTCATCAAATAGTAGTAATTTCTACAAATATCAATGTGAAAAGGTTGAAAAAATTATTACTACTTTAAAATTCGAAATTAATTTGAACTAAAATTTTATTACAAATTATTTTTTAATTATTGTTTCAAAAAATGATATGTCAAAAACAGTGTATTATTCTACTAAAAAATTTTTTTTCCAAATAATATAATATTTAAACCTAGGTGGCTTAATCAAGTACGATCCTAATCATTTTTAGTGTTATAAGAACTTAAAAATATCATAAGCAGAAAATTCCATAGTAGAAATAATGTAAAAAAAGTATTCTTTTTATATATAATTCTTCAGAATATTTTTAAATTCTGAAAATTTTGTACAAAACAAAAAAACAGTATTGAAGTATAAAGTAGAGTTATTCACTATGTTCATTTATAATAATTATCTCAACTGATATTATGATAAAAGAGAAAACATTATAAAATAGTTTCCGATAATTTATTTAATTTTGTAAAATGTCAGTGAACGGTCTGTCTTATAGATTGAGAAGCGAAAATCTGTTGTTTTACTGATAAGCAAGTTATAGGTCGTCCTTCTTTTTTAATTTCAAACGGACCGCCTAAAAAATGTTGCGGAGGGGGCCTACACGTTTCTAGTTGGCCACTGAACTTACTTACAATTTCAAATAGTAAGGCTAACAATCTCGCGCAGAGATTATTGCAATGCGAAAAATCAGATCGAACTCACTTGCAAAAGTCAATCTCACAATTCTTTGCTTACTATGCAAATTAATTATTCATACAGTTTACATGTTCAAATGTACTATTTCAAATAGTTATTGAAGCTACTTGTTCTGGTAATCTTTCTTTTTACAATTTAAAGTAGTAATGCTCATTTTAGGTTTTGTATATTTTGAGATCACTATCCCATTCAGTATCAAAAAGTATTTGAATTGTTTCTTCTACAATGCGAACAAGTAAACTTTAAGTTAACAATACATAAAAGTGAATCTAACTATCTACTTTTTTCCGTGTGTAATCCCTGCATATGCACACAGGCACCTATATTCTTCGAGCTTTCTGGACGTTAAAAAGTGGGCGTTTTACAATATTGGTGATGCGTGGAACATTCCGAACCAATAACCAAACATTATTTTCTACGTTTTGTTTCTGCACTTCCCTTCTGTTGATTCTATTTTTTCTCAACATCGCCCCTGTGAAATTAAATATAATATGAAGCAAATTCTTGGCACGCGATCAATAAGTCATCTCTCTTATTCCAGGTAGCTTTTTCTATGCTGTTCTTTCGCCATTGACAAGATTGAAGGATCATGTCCTGCCGGATTGGGATACACAATGGGCTGTGAAAATTTGTTGAAACAGGGTCACAAGTATTCCTATCATAAAAATCTGCCCGCTGCGCGGGCGCATTCTCATCGCGCACAGCTCGCTTAGCTCACAGGATTGAGCGCGCCTAGGGCGCGTGACTGTTGGTTCTCGCGCTTCGCGCTCGTTAATATATTTATCTCGCGCTTCGCGCTCCATAATGTATTTAACTCGCGCTACGCGCTCGGTCATTGTATTTCCCCCACATTTGTGCACAGCCCTTTTAAAATTAAAAGTATCAACATCTGTAATTTGGTGACTGTGAATTCTCTTTTGTTAAAGCTCCTTTGGCTTTAAAGAACACATTTTCATCACGTATCTCGTGATTCGCACTCGATTTTGTCCAAATTGTGAACTTTTCTCCATTATGTTTAACACTTTCATATTAAATGTATATGTCATTTATTTATGTACCTCATCTGGGATTGCTTATTCAGATATTGCAATATAAAGTACAAATTTTATTCATCATTTTTACTTTAATATTTGTTTTCTTATTCGGCATTAAATGTTATTCTCAAGTGCCCTGAAAAATGTATCATTTCAATAAATTTATATTATTACAATTCATAATATGCATTGGTATTGAAACATACGTATTTTCATTGCCTTGTTTTTTCAATTGAAAAAAGTGCGCATCCTATAAGAAAAATACAATTTTGTTATCAAAAATTTCTATTGAATTGTGTGTTGTATTTCCATAAATTTAATTTGTTTATTTTCAATGTATTTTTTACGATTTAACTTAAAAATACGCATCCTAGCGTAAAGTGGTTTGGAGAAAATTTATAGATATAATTTAGGCGAAAAATTTTGTTAAATAAAATGTTATTGTAGCTTGTGTCCTTTTGCCAAGAAGTTAATTTTTTTATTTTCATAACAAGAGTTTATAAAAAATTTGTAGATTTTTTTGGTTGAACAACTTTTGTCTTTTCATTTTTTTTCGTCTCTTGTGTCATTTTTTCAAAAAATTTAATTTTTTTCATATGTTTTTATATATTAAATTAATATTAAATAACGTAATTAATTAATTAATTAATATTAATTTAAATTAATTAAAATGAATTTAATATTAAATAATGTAATTAATTAATTTAAAGATTTCTCATCTTCAATGTTATTTTTTACGATTAAACCAAAAACTACGCCTATAAAAAAATTATTGATGAGAAATTTGTAGCTCTTTTTTGGATAAGCAACTTTTGTCCATTCATTTTTTTCATAGTTTGTGTCGTTTGTCCAAAAATTAAATTTATTATTTTTTGATGATGTTTCTTTACGAATAAAACAAAAAACACGCATCCTATCGTAAAATAATTAAGGAAAAATTTTTAGCTCTTTTTTGGGAGACCAATTTTTGTCTCATTGTTTTTTTTTCGTAGCTTGCGTCGTTTCTCCAAAATTTTAATTTTTTAAATTTTTAATGCTGTTTTTTTACGAATTTAAACAAAAACTACGCGTCCTATCAAAAAGTGATTAGAAACAAATTTTTAGATCTTTCTCAAATGCATAATTTTTGTCTATTCATCTTTTTCCGTATCTTGTATAGTTAGACCGCAAAATAAAATTTTTTATTATTTTTTTGTGCGAACAAAATTTGAATTTTCGATTTTTCAGAATAATTCGAAAAGTTGTTGTGACAATCTTGTAGGGTGTTCAAAAAGCAACGTTTTTCTCCTCGCGACTTTTTCTCATATCGTGAGTTGTTTGGCTTTAAATTTTCATTTTCGTTTGTTTTGTTGAATTTTGTAAATGCTGTAACTCTGGTCATTTGTTTCTTATCAAAAAAAGTCATTAGGATAGATATATAAACAGCTTCAGTTCAACACTATGAACAGCCGTACGTAGAATGTTCAAATTCTAAAAAAAGTGGTCTCAAAAATTTTGAAAATGCTCTAACTTTTTGAATTTTTATCCAAAATGGCTGGCTAACAAACTTGACTTTCATTTTAGGGCAGTAAAAGAGGCCAATCCAATCTGTAAATTCTTTCGGAAGTTATCGTGCTCACAGACAGACACACATACAG
Organism: Andricus curvator; assembly: GCA_932195095.1. NCBI lineage: Eukaryota > Metazoa > Arthropoda > Insecta > Hymenoptera > Cynipidae > Andricus > Andricus curvator. The sequence goes on along the minus strand of CAKNYM010042833.1, from coordinate 18,053 downwards.
AGATAAAGACAGACAGATATACATACAAACAGACATACACATTCGGAAAAACCAGTTTTTCGCTTTCAGGGGGTCTCAAAAATCTAACACCTTCTCTCATGAGAATGTAAAAAAGAAGTTGCGATTATATCGAAAGGAGCTTCTTGAAATCTGAGGCTACATTCTCTCTTTACCTTTTGGTTGAATTTGAATTCGCCGCCTATACCTTACCCAGATAGCAAAATGCCTGCCGACCGCAAGCGATATGCCGGCCCGCGGTCCGATCGATCGGACCGAAGCACAGTGGGGAAAAAAGCACCTTTTTTGGACAAAAATCGACCGACAGTGCAATTCTTAACGGATTTTGATGTTTCTTTTTTAGAAATGACCGTAAGGCTTCCAGGTATAATGAATAACTGCGGATATTTTATTTCGACTCAACAGAAATTTGTTATTTAACAACAAAGTTACAACTTTTTGTTGCTAAACTTTTCCGTGATACCATTTCTTCTAAGACTTTCAAATTCATTAAAAAAGATCATAAATCAATTTAATAAATAACTAAAAATAATTTTCAGTGAACTAGCGTAACAAAAAAAAAATGTTAATAATGTTATAAACAAATTTATTTAAAAAAAGTCATTTTTTCGTGATTCGCAATCATTAGCTAATTTTAACCCATGGCTTTTGTATAAAGTATCATAGATAATGATGTGCGCTTACAATAAGTTAAGAATAGCTAATGATTGCATTTTGACCATTTTTTGATGAAAAGACGTGATTTTTTTTGCGGAATCAACTTAAAGTGTTCTGCCAAAGACTCCTTGCTGTCATATTTTTCATAGTGACCAAAAAATGTTAATTGTTTAAACAATTTTTATAAACAAATGCACATTTTAACCATTTTTTCATGAAAAGGATTGATTTTTTTTGCTGAATCATCTTGAAATGTCTTGCTAAAGACACCTTGCTGTCATATTTTGCATAGTGACCCAAAAGTGTTAATTATTTAAACAATTTTTATAAGCAAATGCACATTTTGACCATTTTTTCATCAATAGGCTTGATTTTTTTTGCGGCATTAGTTCGAAATGTCTTGCAAAAGACTCTTTGCTATCATATTTTTAATAGTGACAGAAACTGATGATTATTTAAACAATTTTTATAAACAAATGCACATTTTGACCATTTTTTCATTAGTAAGCTTGATTTTTTGTTGCGGAATCAATTGGAAATGTCTTGCAAAAGAATCCTTGCTGTCATATTTTTTATAGTGACCTGATATGCACCACAGGGAGGTTGCTCAATCGGACTTTCCATATCATGTGGCCCTGAAAAGGGACATTTTTAGGTAGGCGTTCGTGCTTCACTAAGTAAGAATCGAGCTCACTCCTTGGAGACTGTCATACTCTCAGACATTTTTGTCTCATGTGGCCCTGAAAAGGGCCGTTTTTAGGTAGGCATTCGTGCTTCAGTGAGCAAGAATCGAGCTCACTCCTTGGAGATTGTCATACTCTCAGCCATTTTTGACTCATGTGGCCCTGAAAAGGACCGTTTTTAAGTAGGCATTCGTGCTTCAGTGAGCAAGAATCGAGCTCACTTCTTGGAGATTGTCATACTCTCAGCCATTTTTGACTCATGTGGCCCTGAAAAGGGCCCTTTTTAGGTAGGAACTCGTGCTTCAGTTAGTAAGAATCGAGCTCACTCCTTGGAGATTGTCATACTCTCAGTTTTTTTGGACAGAGGTTTCATCTTCCTAGATTCTACTTTTCTATAACTGCTTATCGAAGGGTCCGAATGGAGCAGAAGATGATGAAGAACATCTAGGTTCGTCAATTGTCTGTCAGACATTCTGCTGTTATTAGCTCTAACTTTTCTAAAGATCTTATTGTTTCCCTCTTGAGACTCTTCTGAGTACCAACCAATTGATAGCTCAAACGATTGAATTATATCACTTCCATGAATAAGCAGCTTATGTACTGATGGTGGCATTTTATACCAAGGATAAAGATTTATGCAAAGCTCAGCGGTTTCCAAACAGTAAGTTTTGAATTTCGCACAATTAACTATCCTTCCGCACGTTATAACTTGTAATATATCGTGGAATCTGGTGATCAGATCTTGATCCAAACCGGTTATTTTAGCAACCGATTTAGCTTTTCCCAAAAAGGAACGGGCAACATTTCCGGTATTTGTTGTTCCATAACCCTGCTTCACCACATCAAGTTCTAAACCCAGTTTGGATCTTAATTTTATCTGAATACGTTCCTTTCTTGATTTTTTCATTTCCTTTTCTTCCTTTTTTCTTGCGGAAAACTTTTTAAAATCCATATTGTAGGATACATGTAAAAAATATTCCAGACCACGAATCCAGGCATGCAACGTCGAGAGACCAAATTTATGGTGTGCCTCATTACATGGAATTTTAGCTACATATGGTAAGTTGCTAACATGTTTTGATCCAACTCCACAAATATTGCAGCGAGAAGATGATTTCTGTCCAGTAAGAATATTACACACCTTTCCATCAATCATCGTACACTTCAAGTCAAAGCTGATATCAAAACTCATTCCACTGAAATTAATGGAATAGGTACGAACTTTTTCCAGCAGCTTTATGTGATAGCCGTACTCTTTCTTTACAAGAGAATCAGTTTCTTTAAGGAAATTAAATTTAATTGTCCTACAGAAATTGACAGATGAAGGTGTCTTGTTTGTCCACATAATATCGCCATCTGTTTTTAATTGAAGAGGGACAAAAGAAATCAAGAAGAAAGATGTATCCGTGAAAAGACTCTTGTCATAGCTCATGTTTCCTTCACTCTCTGAATCACTGTTATAAGATTCATCGGTCGCATCCATATCATCACCCTTCTTCGACCACTTTTGCCCAAAGAGCACTAGTTTTTTACCAAAAAGATTAGCGAGATCATCTTTTTCCATTTGTAACAAGATTCGCTTAACTGTATGACCCAATAAACTTATGAAATGGACACTTGCTCCTAAATTCGATGTTTCTATATGCCAAGATTCTCTGCAATTTACTCTCGTCATCATCTTCCTTACGAAGCTGCTGCATCCCAGATTCACTATCGGACTGATTTTCAATCAATGAAAGTGCTTTGGATAATTCTTCCTTGCTATAATTTGAAGCAAGTTCTTGGACGCGCCTTTTCATCGTCTTTTTGTATCCATCTTCAAATGATAATCGTGGTCTTCCTCTCTTTAGAACATTAGTCAAACCTTTTGTTCGGATAGGTGGACAAGAAAAAGGTACCTTGAACTCTGGTTCTAAGAATTCAGCATGATTTTGTACAAAAAATGCTTTCTTCCTACAGACACTTTTCCATTTTCTATTATACAAAGGCATAAAAGGGTCAACCAATTTTGTTCTTATAACCATTAACTGACTTTCATCAAAAGAAGACGTAGCCTTAATATTATCCAAAATCAAATCTACTTTGTTATATTTTGATTGTGGATCACTATTCCAAATGATGTCACATAAGTGCTGATTTCTTATTCTGTATTCCATGTTAAAAGCTACTTCGAAGGTTTCCCTCAATATCTCCGTAAAAAATACGCAGTCTATTTATGAACGTCTTCTTTGAAACAAAATAAAACAAATGAAGGAAACAAAATGAGGTACGACTTGAAGTTGCAGCAGCAACTTCAAGTCGTTATTGATTTGATTTTCTAAAACACGAATGCCTGAAGCACGAATGCCTAACTAAAAATGTCCCTTTTCAGGGCCACATGATATGCAAAGTCCGATTGAGCAACCTCCCCGTGGCGCATATCAAGTAACTATAAAAAATATGACAGCAAGGATTCTTTTACAAGACAGTTCGAATTAAATCCACAAAAAAATCAAGCCTATTAATGAAAAAATGGTAAAAATGTGCATTTATTTATAAAAATTGTTTAAATATTTAACAATTTTTGGTCACTATGAAAAATATGACAGCAAGGTGTCTTTAGCAAGACATTTCAAGATGATTCCGCAAAAAAAAAATCAATCCTTTTCATGAAAAAATGGTTAAAATGTGCATTTGTTTATAAAAATTGTTTAAATAATTGGCAATCATTAGCTATTCTTAACTTATTGTAAGCGCACATCATTATCTATGATAATTTATACAAAAGCTATGGGATAAAATTAGCTAATGATTGTGAATCACGAAAAAATGACTTTTGTTAATTAATTTGTTTATAACATTATTAAAAATTTCTGTTGTTACGCTAGTTCACTGAAAATTATTTTTATTTATTTATTACATTATACCTGGAAGCCTTACGGTCATTTCTAAAAAAGAAACATCAAAATCCGTTAAGAATTGCACTGCCGGTCGATTTTTGCCCAAAAAAGGTGCTTTTTTCCCACTGTGCAACGTTGAAGCAATGTTGAATCAACGCTAAATTGATGTTAAATCAATGTTAAACCAACGATAAACCAACGATGAACCAACGATGAAGAAATTAGTGCTAAACTAACCATTAACTTATGTGTTAAATTTATGCTAATTCTACGCTTATACTAACTAGATATAAGGTTTTGATAAGTAAAAGCAATTTATACACATACATATTGTCTCTTTTTATTCAGTTGAATCATGATAACAACTATTTACAAAATAACTACAATAAGAAAACCTCTAAAGCACTATTTACAACTAATCTTGCACAAGAAGATCCAAAAGTTCCATATCACTATCGCTAAGGATGTCATCGTCGTCGTCATCATCATCATCATCATTATCGATATCCATAATTTTGTAATGACCCCACGCAAGAGTATCAGTACTATTTTTCAATAACTATCGCTTATCGTCATAAGGACTCAACGCAATTTTTAGTTGTTTAATAGTTTGAACGTTGTGAAGTCTAGATCTGATTGCATATTGTATTCTTGATTGTACAGTTGAGTTTCTTAGGCATGAAGTATAGTCATCGAAGGTGATTGATTTCTTTACAACGGCTGCTTTCACTCCTTTTGCCTTTTTAACAAAGTCTTCACCGTTTACGCGGATACTGTACATCTTGCTCCGCAAGCCAACAAATTCCGTAATAATTTGACCTGAACATTCATCTTTTATTAGACCTAAAACTTTCTTGTTGGCTTGCGGCATTCCGAAAACATTGTCTCGAGGATAGTCTGATGTATCGAAATGGTATACATTGTTTTTCATATCCTCTGTCATATCAGCGTAAATGTCATTACACTTAACTTCGTATATCAAACTGTATGTATCGGTATACAATAATTTACAATTGTTACCATATTTTTCGCACATGTAGCCGTAGTGGAAGTTATAGATCAGGATTTTAGATACATCAAGCACCGTAAGCCCAACATAGATTGGTTTATTGAATAGGACTTGAGTTTTCCTCAATTCGATAGCCACTAAATTTTCACTAAACATTGCTCGACTGTGGAAATTTGGTTTGGCTATGAGGGCTTCAGCCCCATATCTACCCTCCCACTTTGTCATGAGTTTCACATTGACATGTTCTCGTACGTTCTCCATTGTTTTCCCGTAAACTGCATTATTCATCAGTTTAAATAGATTCTTTTCAAATTCATCTTTAGCGTTTGTTTTCGTGGTAGTATTCATATCAATATATTCCTTAAGCTATATAGATTGATTAAATTTGAGAACTCTATGAATTTTGACAAGTTTGATACCATTATTTATTATTATTATTAGTTCTGGGTTGAGACCTTAGCAGACCCCGACTCCTGGGTATCCCGTTGCGTCCCCTTGTAAGCCTAAGCATGACCCCATAGCCCTCTCCATAGGGAGAGGACCGCAACCACACTATTGGCCGATATCTCCAACTCACTGATAAAATAATTACCTGCGAGTGTTAGACGTTTCAACGCAATCGCAGGGCAGTAACAAAGGATGTGAGTAGATGTTTCATTATCCTTTCCGCACAGACGACAGAGGGGACTTTCTGCAAGCCCTATCTTATGTCTGTGATATCCTAACTTCCCATGTCCTATGAATAGTTCTGTTAGGACTTCACTTCATTCCTCCCGAGCTTGAGTACTTCCCTAGCTCGGTTGGAGTTAAGCTTTGAGCCCAAGAGTGTTTTGGCCTGTCACCAGAAACCAAGTCCCACTCATTCTGATGTTCCTCAGTCAGCCAACTGTTAATTACTTCAGTGACTGACCTGCTGGAAATACCTACCACTGGCTCGGGTCCAGTAAAATTTCTTCCTGCTGCTAGCTTGGCTAGCCTATCCGATATCTCATTGCCCTTGATACCACTGTGTCCAGGGATCTATAGCAGAGTGACTCGGTTTTCGGTCGCTAGCGTATTTAGTGCTTAAAAGGATTCCAATACTAATAGCGACGTAGTCATTGTTCCATTCAAGGCCAGTATAGCAGCCCTGCTGTCTGAGCAGATACGGCCCCCGTAACACACAATGTTGCAGAAATATTGCTAGAATATTCAGTTGAAACATTGGTAACATTCTAAATTAATATTGCAGCAAGGTTCAAGAAACATTAAAATGTCCGACCCAGGCAATATTGGTCAGGAATATTTCTGAAACATTTCAAAAGAATATTGAAATTGCGCTCGCTTCATGTGTGTGAAAAGTGTCCACGAAATCTTGCCTAAATGTTGCCGCACAATGTTGCTGAAACATTGGCTGAGACATTGATGGAATGTCTCCATAAAATATTTCAGAATATATTTTTGAAAGTTTCTTTCTAAATTTATTTGCAGGTTTTATATATATTATTTTGAATTATTTATATACCTCTAATTAACTTATAAGACCTTATATTAAATTTAGCAACAGAAATTCACGAATTTATTTTTATTTGTAATTCTATTTAAATTTAAATTTAAAATAACATTTTTTGTTTGATGCTGTAAAAATCATTCTTCTAAACTTCTGTACTTCCAAGGGAGGCAAATTTTGTGAGAAATATTGTGTCCGACGGCTATTGTGAGGCAGGATTACATGAGCCATATATTTTAAATTTTGGCACTCTTTCTCTTAAGCGATATAAAATAATTACAAATATCATTAAAAATATTTTTTATGAAATAGCCTAAACGGGTGTCAATGGTAATGTTGTATTGTCGTATAGTAGGCAAAGTTAAGTTGGAGGGGAACAAGGAGAAAGAAGTGGCGGTTGTGGAGTTGGAGAGCTGGGAAGAAAAGTTGGGGGTAATGCGAAATAAAAATAGGATAAAGGATAAGGAAGTTTTCATCGATCACGATTTGACGAGAAAGGGAAGGGATGTACAGAGAATGCTGTACGACAAGGCTAGGAGGGAGAGGAGTGAAGGGAGATCGGCGAAGGTAGGATATCGGAAAATAAAAATAGACGAGAAAATGTGGGTGTGGGACGAGGAGAAAGAGATGTTGAAGGAAGTGCAGGGGAATTTGTTTCGTAGGAAGTAGGGGGGTGGTGGTAATGCAGGGTAGAGGAGTTGTGAAGGTACTTTACTGGAACGTAGCAGGGGTAAAGAAGAAGGATGAGAAGTTCTGGAGGTATATCCAGGAATTTGATGTGGTAGGACTGGTACAGACGTGGGTGGAAAGAAAGGAATGGGATAGAATAGAGCCAAAGCTTCCAAGGGGGTATAGGTGGAGACTCCAGGAGGCGGTCAGAGTGAAGAAGAAAGGAAGGGCTTGTGGGGGAATTATAACGGGGTTAGAGATGGATTAGAGGAAGAAGCTCACGGAGAGGAAGAGGGGGAGGGAGTGCAAATGAGGCAACTGGGGACGAAGAGGGAGAATACACATATGTAGGTAAGGTGGGGGTATCGGTGATAGACTATGTAGTCATGAATATGCAAGGGTGGGAGGAGATGGAGAGATTCGCAGTAGAAGGGAGGGTAGAATCAGACCATCAGCCATTAGGGTTGTGGATAAGGGGTGAGAACGGCGGAAGGCAAGGTGGGGAAGAATTGTCGACGGGGGAGAGGGTTAGCTGGACGAGGGAGGCGATAGAGAAGTATAAGGAGCAGTTAGGGAAGGTACGCTTCGAAGGGGAGACGGTGGAAGAGATATGGGAGGATTTAAAAGAGAAAGTGAAGGGTGCGTGCAAAAGAAGGTATTCAAAAAGAAGAAGAAAGGAATGGTAAAGTCGTGGTGGGATAGGGAATGTAAAAAGATGAAAAGGAAGGTGAAGAGGAAGTATAAGAAGTGGAAAGAGGGTACTGCGAAAAGGGAGGAGTACGAAGAAATGAGGAAGGGGTTTAGATTGATGTATAAGAAGAAAGAACAGGAAAAGGAGAAAGAGCTGGAGGAGGAGTTAGGAAATGTTAAGACAGAAGGGGACGCCTGGAAGATAATAAATAGGTTTAGGAAGCGTAGAGTAGGGATGACAGTAGAATGACGAGGAGATAGAGAAACAGATAAGGAAGTTAAGAAGGTCAAAATCAGCAGGGCTGGATGGGCTAGAGAACGAAGCATGGCTGTTTAGTACACAAGAGGTTAGGGAGAGGCTGAAGGAGGTAGTGAAGAAAGTATGGAGGGCGGAGGGATTCCCACCAGGGTGGAGAGAAGGGTTAATAGTGCCTCTGTATATGAAAGGAGATAGGGATAGGCAGGACAATTATAGGGGGATTACGCTAATGAATACGGCGTATAAAGTATACACGATGGTTGTGGCGAAGAGGCTGCGGAAGGATGTCGAGGGGAAAGGAATATTGCCAGAGACGCAGGCGGGCTGTAGGGTAGGTAGGAGTACTATCGACAATATCTACGTTCTGCAGCACGTGGTGGATAGAGAATTAGCGAAGAACGGGTCGAGAGTGTACGGGTTTTTTGTGGATCTAAAAGGCGCGTTTCCGTCGGTGGATAGGGGGAGGTTGTGGGAGGCGATGGAGGAGAGGGGAGTGAAGAGAGGCCTGATCGAGAGGGTAAGGGAGATATATGAAGAGACCAAAGATAAGGTAAGAGGAGGAAAGGGGATTTCGGAGGGATTCTGGATGGATAGGGGGTTAAGACAAGGGTGTCCGCTTAGCCCAACGCTTTTTGCGATTTTAATTGTAGATATGGAAAGTAAGCTGGAGGCCGGAGTGGTAGGTGGAGTCAGGATAGGAGGGTTTAGAATTTGGTCGCTAGCGTATGCAGATGACATAGTGTTGTTGGCAAAAAGCGACGAGGCCTTAAAGGAAATGATGAAGAGGTTGAGAAGATACCTGGATAAGAATAGGTTAGAATTGAATGCGGAAAATTCCAAGGTTATGGTTTTCAGAAAAGGAGGTGGAAGGGATAAGGAAGGGGAGTGGAAGTGGAAGGGAAAGGCGGTGCAGGCGGTGAAAGAGTTTGTGTACCTGGGCTTCCTGTTTCGGAGGAATGGCGGAGTGGATGGTCACATAAAAGAGAGAGTGAGGAGGGCAAATGTGGCGATGAGGCAGGTGTGGAGGTTGGGAAAGAAGTTATTCGCAGATGATTTTGGAAGGAGAATGAAATTGTTTGACTCACTAGTGATGAGTGTGCTATTGTATGGAGTAGAGGTGTGAGGGTGGAAGGAAAGCGAAGAGGTAAATAGGATACAGGAGAGATATGTAAAGTGGACACTGGGGTTGGCAAGGAACACGCCTAATTATATTGTCAGGAGGGAGACGGGGAGGACGAGTGTAGGGATTCTAGCGGGGAGTCGAGCGTGTAAATATGAGGAGAAATTTTTGGAAGAGGGGGGAAGTAAGCTGGTTAGTGAGTGTTGTTGGGAGAAGGAGAACAGGAGAGGGGGTGGGAAGATGGAGGTGGAAAGAGAAAGGTATTTTAGAACGCATGGACTGCAGATGGATGAAGTGAGAAGGATGCATGAGGAAGGAAGGAAGGTATATGAGTTGGTTAAGAAAAACAGCATGAAGAGAGAGAAGACAGCAGGGGAAGAGAGAATAAGAGAGACAAGGTTTAATGGGAACTATGTGTGGATTATACCAAGGGCGAGAGCGCAATATTTGTGTGAGAAAGGAGAGGAAGGAAGTCAGGAGCTTATAGCAAGGATGAGATGTGGGTGCATGGAGGGTTTCAATAGGTTTTGGCTCGCTAGGGAAAAGAGGATGTGTGAACTATGTGGGAAGGGGGAGGCAAGAGGGGAGCACTGGTTGTAAGAGTGCGTAGAGGTGGAAAGGAATGGGATAAGCATGGAGGTATTGATGCATGAAAGGGGGGACAAAAGGGCAGTAGCATGGGTGAAGGGAGTCTTGGGTAAGATGGAGAAGAAAAGAAGGAAGGAGGAAGAGGAATGGAGAAGGAAAGATTGTAAATAGAGGAGGAAGTAAATATTAGTAAATGTAAATATTGTAAATAGTAGATAAGTATTAGGTATCATACGCGGAGGCAGAGTTTGGTAATGCGACGCAAAGCAAGAAATTAGGGACATGGGAGCGAGGCGAGGCGAAGCGAGGAAGGCAATGCGATAAGAGCGAGCGGCGTTAGAGATAAGGTGTGGAAGGATGTTAGTTTTAAGGGTTGGTTTTAAGAAAATTCTGTAAAAAAATGGAAGTGTAATCAAGTAAATTTTTTAAGGCCCGCAGGCTAAAAAATAAACGTTTATCTATCTACAAAACTAGGAAAAATCTAACTTCCTTGCCTACATGCAAATTATGATTCTGCTCGAGGCCATATCGTCGCGCCAGCAAACAGTCTTTACTGTCTTCAGAGAGTTGTATAATGTATCGAAATTTTTTGTAAAAAATATTTACTGCATTGCAAAGAGATTATAAACTGATTAAAAGACGTATCATCTTTTCACTGTTAAGTACATATTCCTGCGCACTGTTTGTCAATTGAATATTTTCTTACTTTTGAAGATCATCTTTAGTGACATATATTCCTGTTCACTATGTATTTCATGGGTTATTGTCGGTTTGATAATTCAATGTCAAGAATTGTGACTTCAAATTAAAACACATAAAACGATATTCATATGTTCCTTCCCATGTTATCAACTTCGAGCTTTCGTAATAATGCCAACAGCCATATCACGCTGAAAAAACCAGTTCTCGTCGGATCACTGAAGTTAAGCAGCGTTGGGCGCGGTTAGTACTTGGATGGGTTACCATTCGAGAATACTGCATGCCGTTGGCACATCGTGGGTGTGGTGAGCCCACACTTGTAGTTATTTACTACAAGAAACTATCCACCTAGAAACACTACCCGAATCGGGTAGTGTCACGCCTACCCTGAAAGGGAAATGGCTTAATGGTATACTATACTTACCAAGTTTGACATCTGAATTTTCGACAGCCGATAAAAAGTTCGCAGGAACATGGACTTGGAATTGAAAAAAAATGATACGAAAATGATACGATAATGAAGAAAATATTCATTTACAAATTTTCTTCTCCTACATTCGTAAATTATCCAAAGGCCTGACGACAGTAAGACTATTTCCTGCACCTATGATATCGCATCGAGCAGAATCACAATTTGCAGGCAAGAAGGTTAGATTTAGCCTCTGTTTTGCTATCTAAATCTTTAGTTTTTTCACGAGATTCGTGAAATTTGTTATTAAAAAATGTAAGACTAAGATGAAAAATGTATTACAAACTTTGAATTTTAAAAGAACCTTTTTGAGATCAATTTTGACGTCAAAATGAATTTCTGGATTACTTAGTTTTATATCTTTAGCAATAATTTTGTATCTTTTCTTTTATAGGCTATACGACAATATGAACTGCTCGGTGGGTTTCCTGTCACCACTACGTAGCGCGTCCTCAGGTTGCGGATAGAGGAACGGCCCGTGAGGCTGAACAGCCCCTAAGGTTAGCTGCGAATACAAGAATAAGCAGTCGCGGACAGCCGATAGGAACCAGTCGTGTGTGTGGTGAACTCAGCACTGGTAGAAAATAGGTACACGACAACCATGGCTTGGGAGGACTCACCCATTCGCGTTCATACGCAATGGGTGGGTTCTGGCAAGCCGAGGTGCAGCGTGTATCCACCTAGAAACTATACCCGAACCAAAACTAAAAATCTTGTAAGGGAAAAATCCTGCTACCCCATTGGACACCGCAGCGATGACACTGCCCGCAAGGGATGTGTGGAATGATTCGCCTGCACAGGGCCAGAGGGGTATTGATGCCAGTAGGCGCGCTGCCTTGCAGGGGGATGTTAGGATACGAGGATGAAACTGTAATGTGTCTGACGACAAGTTGACACGGTCCTTGTCAAAGTCGGAAAGCTCCCATACTTAGACCCAGAGAGGTATGGGGGTTATCACTTCTGGGACGGTGGACTCACCTACGATCGGAATAGGATCCTAACGTGCGGATTTCCACGAAACTACCATGGCTAACTTGCAACAACAAAAAACTACCGTAAAATATCTAAGGGCGGGAACTCTGAACGCGCGTAGTCTAAATACTGGCGGATTTAGCGAACTCATTGAGATAGCAATCACATACGATACTGACTTAATAGCGCTTCAAGAAACCTGCTGGCCGGGCGATTTCGCGTCAATTTCTAAGGATGACTATACTTTTCACTATGGGGGAGCTAAGGGGTTCAGACTGGGAACCGGTTTTCTCATTAATAAACGAATTTCGCAAGCGGTTATCGACATTCAATTCATTAACGATCGGTTATCATATATTGTACTAAGGGGTAATTTCAGCAAACAGGTGTGGATCAACGTGCACTGCCCCACCGAGGACAAAGACGAAGATACTAAGGATCTTTTTTACGAAACAATCGAACAGGTTTTTGACAAGTTCTCAACGTATGACGCAAAAATAGTATTGGGAGATTTCAACGCGAAAATTGGAAAAGAACCGATGTATAGGCCTACAATAGGGTCGGAAAGTTTGCATGACGTCAGTAATGATAATGGGACTAGAGTAATAAACTTTGCAGCTTCAAAGAACCTCGTTGTCAAAAGCACATTTTTCAAGCATAAAAATATACATAAGGCCACCTGGACATCACCAGATGGTAACACTCGCAATCAGATTGATCACGTTCTAATTGACAGAAGACGTCATACAAACATTCTCGATATAAGATCGTGCAGGGGAGCGGATTTAAATTCAGACCACTTTCTCGTGATGGTAAAACTAAGATCTAGGCTAGCGTTAAGTAACAAAAGAAGCCGCACAGAGCCAACAGTTCGCTTCAATATAGATAAGTTGAAAACACCAACAGAAATATTAAATTATCAAGTTGAGATATCTAATAGTTTCGACGTTCTCCAAGAACAGAGAGACGATAACGATAATTACGTGGAGGACCCGGAAACCCTGTGGAGCAATACGAAAAAGGCGATAAAGGCAGCCGCGAAACTTACGATAGGTTTTAAGAAAGTAACCAAAAGCAAACCATGGTTTGACGAAGAGTGCAAACTCTGGTTTGAGAAACGTCGGAAGGCCAGACTAAGTAGTTTACAAAATAAGTGCGATCAAACACATAAGAAATATCTCGAGATTAGCAAAAGTACAAATAGGCTCTATAGATCCAAGAAAAGGGAGTGGGAAAAGAATAAAATACTAGCAATAGAAGCGCATAATAAACAAAATAACCTGCGTGAGATGTACAGGGGAATCAATTTTATAAGGAAAGGCTTTCAAAGTAGAACGGAAGTAATGAGGGACGAAAATGGCAATCTAGTAGCCGATGCGACAGAGAGACTGAATTTATGGAAAGATTATTTCGATAAACTATTAAATGTACGCGAAGCCCCCGTTGAAGGTAATCTCGGCGAAATCCACACTGCTGATCTATTAATTAACGATCCTACTGATATAGAAATAGAAATGGCCATAAAGAAGTTGAAAAATAACAAAGCCGCGGGCATCGATGACCTACCGTCAGAACTGATAAAAAATGGAGGCCCTTGCCTCACAAGGCAAATTTGTAAATTGATACGCGCAGTTTGGAAAACAGAACGCATGCCGGAAGAATGGAATACCTCTATCATTATTCCCATCTTTAAAAAAGGCGATAAAACTAACTGTAACAACTATCGGGGAATTTCACTTGTGCCTTCGTGCTACAAGATGCTGTCTAATGTTATCCTAAGTAGACTAACTCCTTTTGCCGAGGAAATCATTGGGGATTACCAGTGTGGATTCCGCCGAAACCGATCTACAAGCGATCAAATGTTTACAATTAGACAACTGTTAGAAAAGAAATGGGAATTTAATGAAGTAGTGCATCAGCTATTTGTCGATTTTAAAAAAGCTTACGACTCTATTATACGCGCGCGAATGTACTGGATCCTAGAGTTCTTGGGTTTGCCAAGAAAATTGGTTAGACTTATCGAAATTTGCTTAAGCGGCAGTAAGGGTAGAATACGCGTAAACGGTAGTTTATCTGAAGAGTTTTCGATCCGCGATGGCCTGAAACAAGGCGATGCACTTTCGTGCGTCCTTTTTAACTTAGTTTTAGAATACGTGGTTAGGCAAGTGCAGGCGAATCCGACCGGTGCTACCCTCAATGGGGTAATACAAATTCTTGGATATGCGGATGATCTCGACGTACTAGGGGATGATAAAGAAACGGTAGCTAAAAATGCAGAAATCTTGATCGCAAAAGCCAAAGAGATTGGCTTGGAAGTTAGCGAATCGAAGACAAAATATATGACCGTCGTCAGGTCCGGACAAAGTAATCAAGACGGGGATCTAATGGCCGGAAATATGAAATTTGAAAGGGTTAACGAGTTTAAATACCTCGGGTCTATTATAACTAGCGAAAATAAGATTAAAACGGAAATCAATGCGCGGCTACACGCTGACAATGGGTGCTATTATGCAGCAAACACGCTACTAAAATCGCGATTGCTATCTAGAAACATCAAAGTAAGAATTTACAAAACGATAATAATGCCGGTCGTCATGTACGGGTGTGAAACGTGGGCGCTGACGAAGGGAGAAGAGAATAGGTTTAGAGTTTTCGAGAATAAAGTACTTAGAAAAATCTATGGTTCAAAAAGGGACGAAGAGACCGGCGAGTGGAGAAAACTGCATAATGATGAGCTGCACGCTCTCTACGGGTCAGAAAATATTAATAGAGTAATGAAAGCGCGTAAATTAAGATGGGCGGGGCATGTAGCAAGAATGGGCAATGAAAGAACAGTGGCGCAAGTTTTAAGAGGGAGACCGGCTGGTAAGAGACCCCTAGGCAGACCGAGAAACAGATGGGAGAAAAATGTAAGGGATGATCTAAAAGAACTAGGACATGATTACTTAAACTGGATGGAGAATGCACAAGACAGAGATGTGTGGCGGTCTCGGGTAGATGAGGCAATGAACTTTCGAGTTCGAACTGCTAATCTATAATAATAATAATACGACAATATGAATTTATCGTCTTTACCCGATCACAAATACATTTTCTGTTTTTCTTTGCAGATAGTTTTCTGCTGACTAGTCGCGAAAGATCCTTTATCCATACGTAATGGAAATTAAATGACCGAGTCTTGCTATCCTGATAATCTTCTTCATCACTACTCTCTTCGTTAGCATACTATTCTTCTACTCGGAGAAGGTTGACGTGAATATTCCTCTTTTGCGAAGTAAGATGTAATGGAACCACTGTAAATTCATTCTTCTTGTTTTTGATCAGACCATACACGTTCACTGAGATATTATTTTTTTCTTCAAATCTTTTCACGTCCTTCAATGCCACTGGGAAGTTGATTCCAGAAAAATCGAATACATCTTTGTGTTGTGTATAGCTGGACACACGTGTAACAATTTTTTCTTCCCCATTAACTGAGTATATAGCTGATAGTATAGCCCATTTGAAACACTCGTTGTCATTTATGTTTTGCACATTGATACATGCTTTTCTTTCCTTAATGCATAAAGGAAGTTCGATGTAGGAACTACCCTTCATTGGGTTAAGCTTATTGATATTAACTGAAAGTTTTATAATTGAGTGTAAGGTCCATCCTGAATCTTTTTCCTCAAAATCTTTCATTTCTTGCAGAATCGGGTATCTTAAATAGTTTTTAAACCAGAGTTTCATATCTGTAGTATAGTATATTTCTTCGTTTTTGTATCAAAAAGTCTTGTCATCAGATGTTTCCTTACCGATCTTCAGATAGTATGTGAGGAGCACCGCGTTCACTTTTAAAGCCCTGTGTTCCCGCAAGGCCTTGCCCACTTCAATAATAAATAATCGTTCGGCATCATCCAGAAAGGGAAGAACATCTTTGTGGACTAGGTTGGCTACAACACATGTCTTTATTCTACTATCAATCGCTTTATCAACATCAATCCATGTGACTCGATTGCTGATATCATCATACTTTAGTGTCTTATTCTGCACACCACTTCCTTTTATATCGAGCGAATCAAAACGAGCCTTAAGACATGCTAATTTTTCGATTATATTAAGGCACTTCCGTTTTTGATTTATTGTTAGTGATGGTGTTTTTCTATGAAGCTCCTTTCGCACAGTCTTTAGACACATCATGCGCTCGTTTCTCCATTTGTTGACTTCATCCAACTGCATGTTTCTAGACGATGATGACGATGAAATCAGGGTTAAAGCTTTCTCAATTATGGAAACAAGCTTTACACACTCGTCGAGCAGCATCTTAACACTTACTGTAGAAGTTATTATTAAAGTTTTTCAGCTGTCTTTTCTTTTTTGTTCCATTTTTTCAGTCACTAATGTTTACTATAAAAGTTTTTCAACTGTCTTTTCTTCTTCTTCTTTCCACTTTTTCAGACACTATTCACTTCACTAATGTTTATTATTTTATTTGTTTTGATCACTATTCACTATTCACTTTGGATGTTTCTTACACTGAGTTCGGAATGACTGCGCTTGGCTCTAGTCCGACTTTTATTAGACGTCACACCAACTCTACACACCTCAGTAGAGTTTCTAGATACTTCGATACAGGGAATCTCGAAAGCAATAGCTCCTTCTAGAAACTTCGATCATTCTTTCTCGAATTTAGGTACATATGAGATCCAATATCGATACATCTGGAACCTTATAGAAACTTTTATTTTTCTGGAATATTTCAAGTTTTCAGATATTTCGATACAGGAAATATCCCAAACAATAACCCTGTCCAGAAACTTCAATGTAAAGAAAATCTTCAGAGATATCGTTCAGACAGAAATTTCTGGAAGTTTCGACATTCATCCTGGCGTGGAAGTGCGTTACAGAACCCCTGCAATAATACCTCACAGTCTTGCATGCTATATAAGAATATTGAGCATCCCTGAAGTTAAGCAGTGTTGGGCGCGGTTAGTACTTGGATGGGTGACCGTCTGATACTACTGCGTTGCTGTTGGCGGCCATGGGTGTGGTGAGCCCACACTTGTAGTTATTTACTACAAGAAACTATCCACCTAGAAACACTACCCGAATCGGGTAGTGTCACGCTTACCCCTAGAGGCTCGCCGAAAGGGAAATAGCTTAATGGTATAGACCTATGTACTGTAAAATACAACTGCGCATCCGTAAGTGCCATAAAAGTGTACTGCGCATCAGTATATATGACAGAACTCTACTGCGCAACCATATATACCACCAAAATGTACTGCGCATCAATATGTGTCATAGAGGCCTTGCTAACATTTACAAGTCTATTATGCATCCATAAATGCCCTGGAAGTGTACTGCGCAGCGGTATATGTGGCAGAACTCTACTGCGCAGTCATATATGCCACTAAACTGTACTGCGCATCCATGTACATACTAGAAGTCTACTGCACATCCATAAATGCCCTCGAATTGTAGTGCGCAGCGGTATATGTTGCATAACTCTACTGCGCACCCACATATACCACCAAATTGTACTGCGCATCCACGTGTATCAAATAAGTCTACTGCGCATCCGTGAGTGTCCTATAAGTGTACTGCGCATCGGCATACATGGTATAGCTCTACTGTGCATCCATATATACCACAAAACTGTACTGGGCATCCATGTGTATCATAGAAGTCTATTGTGCATCCATAAGTGCCTAGAAGTGTACTGCGCAGCGGCATATGTACCATTTAACTCAACTGCGCATCCCTATTTACAGCCGAACGGTAGTAAGCATCTGCATGTGTCATAGAAGCGTACTCTGGTGAAGCACACCGCTAAATGTTGAATATCTCAACCTCGGGGCCCTATATATCTT